>JBBPQW010000458.1:0-19433 GCA_038092695.1 Boletus rubropictus
CGGTGCTTCAGAAAGATCGAGTGTGGTTCACTGTTTAATTTGCAGACTTCGATTATGTCCTCACTGATAATGCCGCCTTGAACATAACCCTTGGAGAATTTGAAGCAGCGACCATAACGTACTCGACGATTGATAGCGATGGTTATGGTGGGACGTTGGTTCCGATCCTAAACACATCGTCGCTTACCTGATCTCAGAACTCAACGTGAAGGAAATGCGGCCCCCAAAAATGGACGATTCTGGGCGCACGAAGTACCCAGTTTTATTCCTTGTGTGCGTGGTCGACCCTGGATCATATCCATGTTTTTTTCTGAATTTAATAGTTACGGTGGCCCTGGGAGTCAGAAAGTGGATGTTGGGTACAGACGTGACTGGCATGATTACCTTGTCTGCACCCTACAGTATGTTGTCGTCGTCGTCGACGGGCGTGGAACCGGCTTCAAGGGACGTCAGTTGCGCAACCCAATCAGGTACAACATGGGGTTCTGGGAAACGTGGGATCAGATCAATGCTGCACGGTGCGTTCCGTGCTTTTTTCGCGACTTCTGCTTCCCCCTCACGTTACCCCCAGCATTTGGGCTGGCAAGGACTACGTAGACCCGGAACGCATTGGCATATGGGGTTGGGTAAGAGCACCTGCATCTTGAACCGCCGCAGACTCTCTTATCGACTCCAGTCTTATGGAGGGTTCATGGCCTCCAAGGTCGCCGAAGCCGATGCCGGAATCCATTCCTTGGCTATGGCTGTAGCGGTGAGTTTGGCTTCGCCCAAGTATATTTTGCTCCTCAGCTTTCTGTGTAGCCCGTCACGAGTTGGCGACTATACGGTAAGCAAAGCTTCGTCGCCAGCCTCAGGGTAACTCACCTCGCGGTTGCAGATTCAATATATACGGAGCGTTACATGGGCCTGCCAAACGATAACCCGGGAGGATACATCAATGCCTCGATTTCACATGTGGAAGGGTTCGAGAACATAGATTTCTTATTTATGCATGGGAGCGGAGACGACAATGTCCACTTGGCTCACTCTGCGCACCTGCTCGACATGCTCACAGGAGCGCAGGTCCGGAATTTCAGATTTAGGATGTTTACTGACAGGTTGCTCGCACGTCCCTTTCTCTTCGTCGTTTATCACTGATGATCTCCCTGCACGCAGTGACCATTCCATCTCCAGAAGAGGTGCTAACAGGGAGGTGTATGAGTACATGACACTCTTCCTCGTGGAGAAGTGGGGCAAGGGGGGGCGTCGCCGCGGGTGGCGACGATGAGAGTAACTTGGATTCCCTAAAAAGGTACTATATCAAATCCATTATCGATGTGAACATCGCGGCTAGATGGCATCTGGAGGTCGACGAGGTGAGGTTGAGGCGAGGTCACCCTTGTGCCAAATTTAGTATCTGACTGAGTATCGACAAGCTTGTACGTACGTCGCGGCAACACTGAAATAAGATAAACTCCATTGTTGACATAATCGGGCCAGCCCGAGGTTGAAGCCCCTAGAATTCAGCAATCCGGAGATATTGAAATGTCGCGGAGCACTCCTTTGGCGTAAAGTCGCCGTGCCGCACGATGCAACGTTGACGCGTTCATGTGTTTCACCTCAACCACGGTGCGTTCGGTTGTTTCAGCGAGCAAGTCTACTACGGCATTGGCGACGATAAATTACAAGGGCGACGACCCACTGGCACACGCTACAGCCTACCCATTCACGCCGCGATCCAAAAAGGCAGCGTCCACTGTTTTGTCGCTTATTCCCTTTCCCCATTAGCCAACGTCATCGGTCACGACGATCATAGGCGCTCGGTAACAAGATTCACTAGCATCCCTCTTTATTCTTGTTCACAGCCTAGTTTTCAAGGCGGTTGAAGGTGCGCATGACACGAGGCTCAAGGTCGGTCTCGCTTCAGGGGGAGAATTTGGAATATGGAGTACGTCCTCCAATTCAGGGATACTATATGTTTGATTTGAGATCGACCCACCTTTACTGCGCGACAAGTCTACATCAACGGGGTATCCGTTGGGACGTGCCTCGGATCTTTACAAGATCGCCATAAACGAGAACGCCATCGTTCTCGTTCGAACAGGAACGGGATTTATTTTTATTTTTATTTTTTGATATTAGGGCGATGCGAAAAAGAGACTGGATAACGTTCCAATCCTCACCAAGGGGGTTCCGGCTGATCTGAAATTGCGGCGTCGGACTGGGCCAGCAATGCGCGTTGTACGCGTTTCTTTTGATAGACGACGACAAGAGTGGTAGGAGCGGTTTGCGCCTGGGCGCCCCTGTATGGTGGGATGAATTCCGCCCTCCGTTGATCGATCGGCCTTGTAGATCCCCGCCTTTTTTTTCTTTTTGGTTTCGTACCGGGTGATATGGAATCGGTCACTTCGCTAGGTATCGTATTCGGGGTCACTGCAAGCGACCGACTCGAAAGCGAGATCAAAAGATCGGGAAGGCAATGGCCGTTTGCTAGACAGTACGTGCTCTGTGTGTGTGGTATCTGCTCAAATGAGCAGGGATAGTTTTGAGAATGGAAATACTATGTGATATAGAGGCAGTGCGGGTTGCTGGCGGCATAGGGGTTATGGTCATGCATATTAGGGAGGGGGGGTGAGATCACTGAATGAGGTGGTGAAATGAATTGTGGAGTGTAGAAAGCAAAGTGCTGCTTTAATGTTCTTTGCATTGCTGAGAAGGTGTTTTGCTCTGTTACCTAGATATTAGAAACTTGACAAGAGTCTATTTGAGCCTATATGATAACTTGGATAAGCAATGCATAAGTCATATCAATTCAAATAGACTCTTGTAAAGTTTCTAATGGCCAGTTCATATTCAAGATGATTGCATGAGTTAGTATATTTAGAATAGAGCATTAAAAAGTGGAAAATGATTTATTTTCAGCTAGATATTGGAAGCATTTGATATTTTCAATATTCTGCTTAAATGCTTGTTAAGGGGTACATGTTAAGATTGGACTTGAAATAGGACATAAGAATGCCATTTTAGCAGATCTTTGATAAGTATAAGAATTCAACCTATGAGAGTGAAGTAATGTTGGAATTTCAATGCTTGAAACAAGTTATTGAGGTATGAGGAAAAAAAACAACAACTGAGGACTACTATAATTATACAATATTGTCTAATATAGTAGAATGCTAATAATTCAACAACTAAGTCATTAATGGCATGATAGATGTGTGGAGTATTTTTGAATATAGTTCTATTAATATAATATTGGTGTATATGGCAGCAATCTTGCTTTTTGAGGGTATCTATAGTGGCTTTTTTTTCAAGTTGCTTGAAAAGAAGGACTATATTTCTAGAATCTCTAATATTAGTATTTTTGATTTTTGATTTTTGCAACTTTTTTTTTTTTTTTTTTTTGAATATCAAGTTTTCTGATATTTACCATATTTGCAGTTTTATAAGTTCATTTTTTTCAAAAGCTATAAATGAATTGTTGTGAAAAATGATCATCAAATAATAGCTACTGTATTGTAGTATTGTGACCCCTAATTTCAGGAACCACATTATACTGGCCTTGCCTCCTCAACCACCAACTGTGGTGCATTAGCCATAATGGTTTGCATTTCAGGCAATAAATGGATATCTTGAACATCTAAGAGCTTACCCCATACAAGGGATCATGTAGCCTCATATTATATCAATGAAGATACAAATACAAGTGGCTAAGACTAGGAGTGAATTTAGGCTTAGATCCCAAGTACTTATAGTATTTCAAAGAGCACATAGACCAGCTATGTGCCCTAAACTACTGTATAAATGCCTAACTACTCTATATAGCTATGCCCTATGACCTATGGGAATACACAAGATAGCAGTGTGTATATCAAATGGAAAAGAATCAGCTATGACTGAAATCTAATTTCAAATAATAGTAATGACTATGAAAATAGTTGCTTCTGCTTCTATGTTAAGAGAGCAGAGATTAAGAGATTTCGATGTAAAAGTAAAGAGGATTGTAGATCTAATAAAACTATAAAGAAACTAATGAAAATTACTATAGATCAAAGATGAAATCCATGAAGATTTGAACAAGATCATTAACAGTGAGATCTATCTAAGCTTTAATCTATAACTCTATAAAAGTAACAATAAGTGTAAACAATGGTATTAGCTAATAGGGTCTGACTAATAGCTAAGAAATGGCTTCATCTATAGGCACAGCCTAAAGACTATGGAACTAAGAGTTAATATCATTATATGAGAAGTCATATAGCATTACAGTAATCTTCAAAACCATTGCAATATTTAACCCTGATATGGTGTGCCTCATGCACCACCAACATCTGTGGGAATTTCATTCAGCTTTGATAGGATCAAACAAAGTATAAACCCTTGGCTACAAATGGGTCCTTGTGTCATGTGATTTGGCCCAGTGGCCATAAAGATATGCCTATTTCAAAACAGCAATACCATTGTAACAGTTTTGCATCTCTAGTTATTAAATATGTACTCTGAATATATTAGTACTTGGTATAGCCTCCTTTTGCCTTGAGAACTGCCTTAACCCTTCTAGGCATGCTTTTAATCAATTTATGACACTCCTCAACTGGTATTCCTCCCATTTTCCTCAATTCTCTTTATAATTCATAAACTCTATTGAGAGGATGTTCATGATCTGCTAGTCTTCTTTTGAGATGATTTCAGAGATGTTCAATGGAGTTTAGGTCAGGAGACTGTGCAAGCCACACCATAGTTCCAAAATCCTATTCCTGAAGCCAGTTCTTGACCTTTTTTCAGATGTGCTTGGAATTGTTATTCTGCTGAAAGATCATGTTAGAAGAATGAAAACCATAATATTGCAGAGTATTTAGCAGTTCATTCTTCAAAATTTCCATATCATTACAGAATCTCCTTCAAACATTACTATATCTTCTACCATTCTACTCTTTAGCTCCTTATCTGCCTTTTTCTACACCCATTTGTGCCCATCTGACCCTAGGTGATTGATTTTAGCCTTATTAGACCATATAATCTTCTTCCAATCCTCCATAGTCCAATTCTTGTGAATATAGGCAAAGTCTAAATGAGCCTTGTGATATCTAATAGAAAGAAGAGAGTATCTGGACTTTACCACAGCCTTCATACCAGTTTTCTTCAAGTGGCAGCATACTGTGGTGGTAGAGAGAGGTTGGTTGACCACATTGGTGAGAGCCTTGGTCACTTGAACAGCATTCTCTACCTTTTTAAAGGAAATAAAACAGATAGCATGCCAGATGTTGGCAAAGGAAAGCTTGGATGAACAACCTCCAGTGGACTTCTGAAGCTCAGAAGACTCTTTTGAGTGGAGCATAGAGATGGTGGACACATTAACACCAGTGGTACTCATAATGAAGTGGGCAGAGTGTTCAAAATCAAGGAATAGTGTTTTTTTGAGTGGAAGAAATGGATTTTATGATAATGTGGTTGGAAATAAAGATGTGTGTGAACTATTTCAAACTCAGAAATAATATTTGTATGACCAAAAATTATCAATTATCATCTCATTTCAATGAAATTCTATTATTGCTATCATAAGATGCAAAACTGTGCAATAGTACTGCTGTTTTGAAATAGACATATCTTCATGGCCACTGGGACAAATCACATGACTCAAGGACCAGTTTGTAGCCAAGTGTTTATACTTTGTTTGGTACCACCAAAGCTCAGTGAAATTCCCACAGGTGTTGGTAGTATATGAAGTGCACCATATCAGGGTTAAACATTGCAATAGTTTCAGAGGTCATTGTATGTGATTAGATCACATGGGAGGAGCATGGAGAACAGTCCATGAACTATTACATTACATGGTCATGTGTTAAAGGAACCTAAGAATCAAAAAGCTAAGTATGGCTAGATTTAAGTGTTAACAAGAATTGTCATTCCTCTTGTCAAAGCTCTAGTACTAAGGTTATAAGAACAAGGCTACTAACTAGCCAAGGGGTAAGATATAACCTTTTGTAGGTCTACAAGTACAAGGTGCAGGCATGAACCTCTAGCTCCAATAAAGAAAGTAGATCACATGATGTGGGAGTTACATGACTATAGCATGGAAAGAATCATATGTTGTGATGGTAGATCATATGATCAAGAGATTGAATATGATATCAAATAACATATTCACAAAATAACAGATTAGAATATTCATTTATAACAGCTAGAATTGAAGTCAAAGGCATTTATAGCTTAGGTGATGATTTTATTGATTTGTTAGAGGAGTTTGACTATTATAATTATTTCCATAATTATATATATTATAATTAGGATTGGACCATAATTTTTATTTCCAAATTTAAATAGTATTTTTTACTCTGTATTATTGTCATTTATCTATATATGTTCAAAAGCTTTTGCAATTTTTGACTATTGTATATTGAATATGGTATACCACTATAAAATATGGAGATTACATGTAGTATTAGTAAAATAATTTGTTGTATTTATTTCAGACTATAATAATGATCTCTGAATTATATAACCAGAACAAATAGTTATGAAGATATAATATGTTAATTTTAAAATGGATGTATTATTGCAAAATTCTATATGATTTTAATTTTAATAGTGGAATTTTATTCAAATAATAAAGTAATTGCTTTTGTTTGATTTTATAAACATATATATATATATTATGTCTGAGTTTGAATTATTTTATATACTTCTTTATTTTCAACTTCTATAATTATATAATATTTTCACTATTATTTAAAATAATTATATTTATTATACTTGATTTTAACTATTTTGATTATTTTATAGCCTTTAATATTGGTTTTTATGTTTTGACCATTTTAAAATAAGTACATGGAAAATATTAATTTAAAAGCTATAATTAAACAAAAATAATATTTTTAAAAATTTGAATATTATAAAATATAATATAATATTTATATATTTATAAGAATTAGAGTTTGAAAAACTAAAAGAAAATAGTTTACTTT
Organism: Boletus rubropictus; assembly: GCA_038092695.1. Classification (NCBI taxonomy): domain Eukaryota; kingdom Fungi; phylum Basidiomycota; class Agaricomycetes; order Boletales; family Boletaceae; genus Boletus; species Boletus rubropictus. Next base: position 6,945 of record JBBPQW010000458.1, read on the forward strand.
TCTAATATATATTTTATGCTCAAATATATAAATTTTATATTTAAGTGCTATTATTAAATTGCAACAGAAAAATAATATAAGCAAAAAATGATTATTGATTATAAATGAGATTAATATGCTTACTACTGATTTATTGCCCAAATTTTTTAAAATAGCATCAATAGTATTTGAAAAGAAAACAAATATAAATTCTCTAGGTGGATGGAATATGGTAATTATAGGAAAAATATTAGTTTTTATTTATTAGTTAGTATAAAATAAAAATAGTTAGCAATATGGAAGAAAAAGAATAATCATATTATTTTACAGAAAAGTTCAAATAGGCTTTGTTTTATGCTGATTAATCATTGATAAGAAATAAAATTAATTATAACATATTCTTGCAATTTCAAATGGTAGTATTATTTATTAAAAATATAAATACTCAACAAATATTAGAGCAAAATTCTTGACAGAGAAAAATAAGAAAGTATTTGAAAGATTATTTACAGGAAATATAAGGTTTAAATTTTAAACAACCTAGCTATTATATTTCAATTATTTCAATTATATTATGGCAAAATACTATACTTGTTACTTCATGTAATAGTATTAGAATGTGCTAAAATAAGTATATTTTAAAGGAATATTTCTATTTTATAGAAAATGCTGCAATTGATTTTTCTTTTCCTGATGCATTTAATTTTCATTCACTGCACCACATCTTATGTGCTATGTTTTGCATCACAAGCAAATAACTTGCCTTGTAGTAGATATGATATTGTAGTGCTCATACTGTTTTCAACAAAGAAACTACAAAAAATTCATTCACTATGTATAGAATAATGTTAGTATTATCAAGACACTATACTAAAGAAAGGAATGAAAGCTGTCAATTGACATGATTTTACACTTAGCACTCATGGCTTGATAATAGGAGAGGCACTGGGTAAATCTAGGAAATGACATTCATGGAGAAGGACATTATTTTTACTGACAGAGATACTGGCAGATGTAAATGGAACAAGAGGAGGTGTTCTCATAGAAAATAGCATGGCATTTGATATTACATCCCTTCATTTCTTGGCAGCAGGTGGGGAGTGTAATGGGAATTGGAGAGTGTACAAGCACTTACCTGAAAGTGGAGAGTTAGCATGGCCAAAGGTTCCTGATGAAACGATATACAAGATGCCTAAGAAGGCATTACCAGATCCATGTGCTTTTTCTTGCCCTTATTCTTAGATGCAGCTGCAGCAGACTTGTCATTGAGGTCCAATCCAAGTAGAGAGCTTGTTAGCTTGAGACCAAGATTGCTTTTATCATTACTACCAGAGAGGCTAATAACATTATTATTTGTAGCTTTGGCTTTGCCAGCATGAGAACAAATGAAATCTGACTTAATGCTCAGATCTGATCTAATAATGGGTGGGTGGCTTTATATTTCATGACTTATAAACCTTGTCAGGAATAGCTTTATTATAAGGCAAGTTATTTGCCTGTAATGCAAGACATGGCACATAAGATGTGACATGGTACAGTGGATGAAAATTAGATGTGACAGGAAAAGAAAAATTAACTATGATTGAATAAATTCATTGTGGTGAACATAAATATGTAGATATTCCACCATAGATTACCTTGCTTGACAAGGTTTCTATCACACCTATAAATTATAGGAAAGTGTAACCCCTAACTCACCAGATTTTGCTGAAAGGGTGTGTGCTGATGTGCTAACTGATGCACTGATGATATATATATATATGGTTTGTTTCTTTGGAAAAAACTTCAGAATTCTATTCTATATTCCATTCTTCTGATACTTTTGTTTGCCACTTTACTTGCTTCCTATTGAGATGCATCCCAAGTCCCTCTTCAAGCTATTTTCCTTATGTCATGCCCCATTTTTTTCCACCATTTCAATGTTTTCTTGTTCAGATCCTTAAGCCTGTCATTTTCAGTGAGAAGTTCTGTAGTGTCCTTTTTGAAAAAGTGTATTGTTGAAATCCTGCAGCAATCTGATCATTGAATGTCCTGAACTCAATAGTGCAATATAGAGGTTAAACAAGATCAATTCCCAAGTGGGTGGCATTGCAATGTTGACAATAATAGATGAAATGGTTTGGCCCTATACATAGTAATCTGTGAATGTATATGCTGCAGTTATTGGAAACTGGCACTGACAGATGGTGTGTGTCATGGTTTTGCCTTCTGAAGACTTGCACTTGATGCATAAATTTTTTGATGTTGGCTCAACAGGGATCACAGATTCTTCAAGACCCTTCAATTGTATCATCCTGGTTCTGCTGAGTCTAACTAAGATGTACACCAGGAGAAGCTTGAGCTTGATGATGGGATCAATATTTGAGATGATGGGTTCATTAGGGTTAAGTAGTATGTCAACAACCATGCCACACTGTAGGGAACCATAGTTCCCTACAGTTGTATAGCCCCTTTTTGGTTTATTTCAAGTGTCAGTGTCTTGTGTCCATCTGTGTTTGTCTGTGCAAGTTCTTTTGGTATGTTAGTTGCTGATATGCACCTTGTGTAGAATCTAGCCAAGTGTCTACTCAATGGCAAGATGAAGTCCAATAGAGCAGAGCTATTATGTGCCAAGGGTCTCATTGGTGGTCAACCTCATACCAATGGAGAGTTCAAGCAAGGGTGAATTGCGTAGAATTAGCTTAGGATATATATGAAGGAGACAGCACTATTTATACTATGGAAGGTCCGTGCACAAATCAAGGAATATGATGGAATTCTGAAGAAGAATTCCATAGAAAGGGAAAAGCGTCCAAAAAGGAATGAAACAGTAACCAGCCTATGGAGACATTCAAGAAGTCTAAAAGAACATTCCATCAGAAAAGGCTAATGTTGTGAGAATGAGAAGTCTGCCTGAGCAGAAGTAGTAGGCTCATTGGGACAACCAAAAGGAAAGTAAGTGAAAGAAAAAGAAATGTCCTTGGCATACCGCTCTACCATAACATTATCCTCTTCATAGCTTTGAAGGACCACCTCAAAGACTACCTGGATAATAATCTCTACCAGAATCTCAAAGTTCTGGCCCCAAAAGGTTGCCTTCATTGTATACAACATTGTTATCATCAAAATCAGAGGCTGAGAAAGCACAATGGGCCTTGGGACACGTGCTAGCAAGATGGGCAAAGGACCCACAGTGCGCACAAGGATGGAAGGGGCAGTGGTGGGGAGGATGACCAGGTGCATGACAATACTGGCAAACACACAAAGGGCATCACCTACGAGTGTGACCAGGGGCCCAGAGAAAGCAAACAGTTACACGATAATGGGGGCAGTGCTGGATGAGGTGGTTGAGGGAGTCATACTGAAAGCAATGGAGGGTTCAGGGAGGTGGGATGGGGAGACCAGGTGGGGAACTAGGATCATCAAGAATGATAGGATTAGTGACAGAGCCTTGTGGGGCAAACACGCCAGACGTCTCCTGCTCCTCCACAGCTCAATCGGAGACTTCCAGACCTTCTGTGCATGCCATATCAAACTCGGTGGGGGTACCACCTTCAGCTGCATGGGTAGGGATAGTAGGTGGTGGCGGTAAGGTGGGAGTAACCAGGCGAGTGGGTACTTCCACTGGCGGCATTGGAGTGGAGAGGGAATGGTTGTTGTCATAGATGTGCTGGTCTGTTGGGCTAAGTGACTCATATAGTGGCCCAAGGATGTTGGAGATATTGGTGATGGGGAGATGATCTACAACATAGCCAAAGCCGTTGGTGTGGAGGAGTCCCAGGATGGTAGCCTGCACATCTCTGAGATCCAGCTGAATGGCGACATCATGGAAGGTGCCATCGATATCCTGGTAGGAGTGTTGGGATATTGCTTCACAGTAGAGGGAATCGAGAGATGAGTAGGTGTGAAATAAGGTAGCAAGGCCACATAGGGTGGTGTTTGTAACAACAGGATCTCGTTCAATTACAAGGGTAAGTCGAATATTCAAAAGTACAGAAGTGTACAGCATATTGTGATGCCCCATAGGGAGATGCATGGATCAGACATGGTATGGGGGTAGAGTGCATGGAGCAGGGTGGTAGGAGAAATGAGAGGAGAAGGATAAAGTGAAAGTGTGACTGTTGGACATGTTGTTTGGTGGGCAAGGTAGTTAGTTAGACTGGAGGGAAGTCAGTGGGGAACCAGTTTTTACATTCTAGAAGGGTGGTCTGTGCGTTTGCCAGGTTCTCCTCAAGTTCCCACATCAATTTTGAAATTGGCCAGCCCTTCTAGAAGATCAGAAACTGGAATGATCCACATACCTTCTTATGCTGCAGAATCTTTCCTACTTTGAACTCTGCCTCATCTCTGTCGATGTCAGGTGGGTCATATGTGAAATTCGGGCCATGTTCCGGCATTTCACGATATGGCGATAAAAGGAAGCATGAAATGTGTTGTGGATTTTCCACGTTGGTGGAAGTCGGAGGCAATAAGTGATGGGTGAAATGACTGCTTCTATTTCAAATGGGCCATATCATTTGGGCAGCAGTTTTTGTGATTGGTTGGGGATATGGAGGTTTTTCCCTTCTAACCATACTTTATCGCCCTGTTTCCAGGGGGTGAACTTGGCATTGACATGGGACTTCATTGCCTTCTGGGCCAGTTCATGGGCTGCTAGTGCCTCTTTGTGTGCCTTTTTTATGTGGAAGAGGCATTCATCAAGGGAATCAACAAACAAGGACCAGAGTGGAGGGTAGGAGCAGGGTTTATAGCCCATCATGAGCGAGAACGGAGTTTTCTTAGTGACCAAATGGATGGATGAGTTGTGGTGGAACTCAGCGTATGGGATTAGCTCTTTCTATTGCATCTGTACATCATTGCAAAATATTCTTAAGTAGATTTCTACTTTTTGGTTAACACGTTCGGTCTCTCCATCGGTTTGGGGGTAGTAGGCGAAGGAGAGGTGGATGTTATATTGAAGTATCCTGGCCAGTTCTCTGGCAAAAGCAGAGGCGAACTGTGGGCCTCTATCTGATATGCACCTTGCATAGAATCTAGCCAAGCGTCTACTCAAAGGCAAGACGAAGTCCTAAAGAGTAGAGAGTACGTGCTGAGGATCTCGTTGATGATCAACCTCATGCCAATGGAGAGTTCACAGCAAGGGTGAATTGCGTAGAACTAGCTTAGAGTACAGGGTAGAAAAGAGGCACTATATATAATATGGAGGGCCCATGCATGGACCAAGGAATATGATGGAATTCTGAGGAAGAATTCCATAGAAAGGGAAAAGCATCCAAAAGAAGATGAAACAACAAGTCATGGAAATGTCCAAGAAGTCTGAAAGGGGATGTTCCATCTGAAACAAGATCTATGGTCATGAGAATGAGAAGTTGGCCTGAGCTGAAGTACTAGGCTCATTAGGATGACCAAGTGGAAAGTAAGTAAAAAGAAAAGACATATCCTCTGCATACTGTACAACTGTAACACTATCAAAGATGACATGGTCATGGAGACCAAAACCTGGTGTAGACCTTCTTATAAAATATCTTCGCTACATCTTCTGCACTGATAGTTGAAGTGCAAGGAGTGAGAATTACCCCCTTCATAAGGCCATGGTCGACCACGACCATGAGGGCATCATAACCCTGAATAGGGGGAAGACCGGTAACAAGGTCAACCAATACTTGTTGGAATGGGTGGGTGCAAGTGGATGGGAGAGGGGATAAGGGGGGTACCATAGGGTGAGTATTGACCTTGTTAGCCTGGCAAACTGCACACCCAGAAATAAATCGACAGATGAATACAGAGAGTCCAGGCCACCAGTAATCACATGAGAGAAGATCCATGGTGCAAAAGATACTGCCATGACTGCCAGCAGGAGAGTTGTGGATGGATTGCATGAGCTCCTGGCGGGTGAAGGAGGGAATGTAGAGCCAGCCTTGGAAGTAGAGGTTACCCTTATGAAAAACCCAGTTGTCAGGGCATGAGTGACCGAAGAGGGGTTGGGACTCTTCCATGACATGGAGGGCGGACTGGACGAGGGGGTCAGAGGCAGTGGAGGAGATGATCTTTTCAGCGAGTGCAAGGTCGAGGTTGTGGATGAAGACTGTGTCAGGAAGAAGGGTGACGGCTTGGTTGTCAGATGATGTGTTGACATGGTCACAGCAGGAGAGGGTGTCAGCAGGGCCCATTGAGGTACCAGGGACAGGAGTAAAAACAAGGTCAAAGTCCTGTAAAAATAAATGCTATTTGGCCTGTTGGCAAGAAAGCTTGTGGGGGTTCCTAAAATATGCAAGATTCTTATGGTCAGTGATGATAGTAACAGGCAACCCAGTGCCCTGCAAGTAATGCTTCCACTTGTGGAGAGCATGCAGAACTCCAAGGAGTTCTTGGTCATAAATATCGTAGTTACACTCTGCAGGGGAAAAGGTTTTTGATAAGTACGCACACGGGTGATGATTACCATTGTTGTCAGCTTGCATCAGCACAGCACCAGAAGCTATGAGAGAAGTGTCAGTCATAACAAAGAATGGGTGATGGAGGTCAGGAAGAGTAAGGATGGGGGCCGAAGTGAAAGCTGATTGGAGTTGATGAAAGGCGATGTCTTGGGTGGAGGACCACTCCCATGGTTGGTTTTTGTGGGTGAGGACGAGGAGGGGCTGGGCAACAGAGGAGAAATTGGGGATGAACTTGTGGTAGAAGTTGCAAAAACCTAGAAAGGAGTGAACACCCTTAACGTCAGTGGGGGGGGACCAGTCTTTGATCGCTTGTAATTTAGTGGGGTCCATCTGGGCATGTCCTTTACTGACCACCATATCTAGGTACTCAACCTCATCTTTGTTGAATTCACATTTCAACAGTTTGAGGCAAAGGTGGTGATCCTGGAGACGCTGAAGGATGTGGAGGGTGCACTCATGGTGGGTAGAGAGATCAGAGGAGTGGATGAGGAGGTCATCCATGTAGATCAAAAGCCATCCTTTGGCTATTATATCACTGAAGGTCTCGTTCATAAAGGCCTGAAACGTTGCAGGTGAGTTACATAGACCAAAGAACATTACTGTAGGTTTGAAGAGGCCCTGGGGGGTGATGAAGGTGGCTTTCCATTGGTCGCCATCTTTGATGCGAACATTGTTATAGCCCCACCGGACATCAAACTTGGTGAAGATGGTTGAGTCTTTGAGCTGGTCCATGAGAGTCGAGATAAGGGGGAGGGGGTAAGTGTTCTTGATGGTATGTGAGTTCAGATAGTGGTAGTCTTGGCAAGGTCATACCGAGCCATCCTTTTTGGGGATGAAAAAGAATGGGGAAGCTTGTGGGAACTTGGAAGATCGTATTTATCCAGTCTTGAGGTGTTTCTTAATAAAGGCATTGCAAGCATCGAGTTCCTTCGGGTTGAAAGGGTATACCTTGGCAACTTTTGGGACAAAGGAGGTGTAAAGGGCAATGGCGTGATCAAATGGATGAGAGGGGGGTAGTTTATTGTGGGTTTGTTCTGTGAAGACTTTGGCAAACTTCTTTTCCAGTCTGGTAGCATTGCCACGGCCTTTTCTTGTTGCTAAGTGATCTTGGTGGTGATGGTGACTTTTCGTAGGAGTTTCTGAGCCCACAGCAAGAAGGGGACTCCAGGAATGTGTTTTGCCTTTCTTAGTTTTACTTTGGTCTTGTAGAAGGGATCGATGGATAGGATTTTGACCAGATAACATTGATTGTTAGAGAGGGGTGATCATGGGTGGGGGTGTAGGCTTCTTTGGTAATGGAAATGTGTCCTCGGTTCCAGTCAATGGAGGGGTTTACTGCCTTCAACCAAGACGTTCCAAGAATAACTTCATCCTTTCCTGAAGCGATGACCAAGAACTCTCGTTCTTCCAAAGTATTGTCTATCGTGAGATGTAAGACAGTCTTATAATGGATGAATCCTCCTTGATTCAGGGTTCCATCAACGTTTAAAGCTCAGAAAGGTCGGGATAGATGGATTAAGGGTATATTATGCTTTTTGACAAAGTCAGGGTGGATAAAATCACTGGTAGCCCCACTGTTGATCAGAGCTTTTGCTTCAATGATTTGTGCTCCATCTGGTGATAGAGAGATGGTGATTTGCATAGAATTCTTATCTCTATCAGATACAAGTATAGGAGCAAGGCAAATAGGAGAAGAAGACATTGGCACTTCCCTCCACTTTAAAAATCCTCTTTGTAGAGCCTAGCAGTGGCTAGAGGCTCTTGCTCTCCATTTTCGTAGCATGCCTTGAGTGCTCAAAGGATCTTGTCCACATCGACCTTATTGGCTTTAAGGTGATGCATGTATTTGGCCAATTCTGATGATTGGGCGACTGGGGCGACTGGGGTCATGGATGCTGCTCGGGCCTGCTCCAGGTTTTTTGGTGGACGTGGAGGTGGGGTAGAAGTCAAATAGTTAGGGTGGGGGTGGTTCCGGGTCAAGCAACCCTTCTTGTGACAAATAAAGCACAGACCTTTCCTTATGTGCTCTGCGTGCTGTAATGGTGTAAGTCGTACTGCATCGACATCCATGGCATTGGGGTCGTGGCCCTGACTGTTACTAGCGCTAAAGGAGAACCTGCCTTGGCATAACTCCTTTATCCTCTGTTGCTGCCCATGGAAATGGCTAGCAGTAGTGATCCATCCCTCCAAGGTGAGGGGAATTTCACCCATGGACAAGACCATTGTCAAGAGTCTCAGGTCAAGTTCTCCGGCAAACTGGTTGATCAGCATGTTCTGATCAACAATCCTTGCTTGTGATGTGGCCAGTTGGAATTCTGATACGTAGTTTTGGAATCCATTTTCACTTGTCCCCTGTCACAGTCCTCACATCTTTCTCTGGGCACTTGCCTCAAGATCGAACAGGAAGAAGGTTCTTTGGAAGTCTTTGACTAGTTTGTTGAAGGTCTTCTCCCAATCTGAAATTGTAATGTTGTTGATCTTGGTATACCAGTGTTCTGCAAATGCGGCACCCTGACCTTTACTGATCTTATTGATTGTCACCAAGATTCTGTCCTTCGAGTTGTAAAGATCCTTGTTCATTGCGAAATAGGCCTTCATGACCATGATCCATCGGGTGGCATTCTTCGACTTGCCAGAAAAGTCATCAGGTAGGCCAGCCTTTAACTCAGTTTTATGCTTAGTGCTCGTCATTATACACTCAGGGGAAGGGGAGGTGGGTGCAGATGAGAATAGTTCCTCATCAGAGGATGGGTTGATTGGGATGGGAGAGGGTGGGCACTCTTCTCTGGGTGGGGGCAGAGTAGTGGGTTGGGTGAAGGAAGATATGGGGATATGGATAGAATGTGGTGCAGGGACGGGTGGTTGATTGGAAGAAGAAGAGGAGGAGGTTACTTGTCAAGCTGGTGGAGCTGTTAGAGTAGGAAAAGTGGTGATGGTAGCTTCGAGGGTTTTCTCAACGCTTCAAAGAAAGAAGGTGATGGGGTTGGTGGCAGGCTGAGATGGAGGAGTAGGGGATGGGGTTCTTGAGGGTGGGTGGATGTTGTGTCTGGGGGTCGAAATGGTGGGTGACGAGTTGACTCCTTAATAGGAGAAAGGGTCATTGAGAAGCTAGTTCTTTTGATATGCACCTTGCATAGAATCTAGCCAAGCATTTATTCAATGGCAAGATGAAGTCCAATAGAGCAGAGCTATTATGTGCCAAGGGTTTCATTGGTGGTCAACCTTGCACCAACGAAGAGTTCAAGCAGGGGTGAATTGTGTAGAATTAGCTTAGGGTATATATGAAGGAGACAGCACTATTTATACTATGGAAGGTCCATGCACAGATCAAGAAATATGATGGAATTCTGAAGAAGAATTCCATAGAAAGGGAAAAGCGTCCAAAAAGAGATGAAACAATAACCAGCCTATGAAGACATTCAAGAAGTCTGAAAGAACATTCCATCAGAAAAGGCTAAGGTAGTGAGAATGAGAAGTCTGCCTGAGCAGGAGTAGTAGGCTCGTTGGGACGACTGAAAGGGAAGTAAGTGAAAGAAAAAGAAATGTCCTCGGTGTACTGCTCTACCATAACAGTTGCTTTTGTTCAGTCTGGACTTTATTTCATACTATTTGTCTGTATATCTATGCCAAATGTCATTGGTCTGGTATCAGATTCATAGTGTCTAGATCTGAATTCATAGTATCTGGGTCTGGATTCTTTTGTTTAGATGTATGCTTGGTTCTGATTGGCCCTGGACTTGTTTTTCATTGTAGATAGAAGTCCATGGACATGCCAGGACTATAAAAGTGTGTCATTAGACTTAACAATACATCTTTCTGCATTCATTATCATTGTCTCCTTACTTTTGTTTTGTTTTTTGTTTCTTATGTTTTCTGAGGGCATCATAGCCTAGGTCTGATTCTCTTGTTACTGCTGTCCACAGCTCCCTTTCTTGGGTTGAGTTTATACTTGCACCCTTTTCTTTAGACTTTCCTTTTCACTACAGAAAGGATTGTTTGTTTTATAACTGGAGCCCACTATGAGGGGGGTACAGCACTTGAACATAGTGCTTGAGGGACCCTTCATGGTTTAGCCCTATCCACCTTTTTTTTTTTGGACCCCTTTTTTTTGGATCCATTTTTTTTTTGGACCTTCACAAATCTCATTCACTTTGCATTCAATTCATTGTTACCACATTGCTTCCCTATTCATCATCCCATCTTCTTGCTTCTTTTGTATTAATCATTATCCCACCACTTTAGCTTCTTTTGTGTTAATTTTTGGGCATACAGCCATTTACATCAGCATATGGATTCGCATGCACCATCTGTTTATCCTGCACTATGTGCTCATTTGTCATTGCTGGACACCCATATTAGCATGCAGGCTGTATTCATCCAACCCCTTTGTAACATGCCAGATTTCCCTTGATTTAATGCATGCAAGCCTAGACAGCTACCTGGATTCTTGTATGACATATCTGCCCTCACAGATGCACTTAGATACAATCAGGCACAGAAAATCAAACTCACCATCTATTACACCAACATTGATGATGCAGAGCTTTGGAAATATCTTTCTGAGGTGTCTGCTCTGGTCCCAGATTGGAATGCATTTGTAGCTGCTGTCAAGAAAACTATCCCAGATGTGAGGGTTCAGTCAAGTATAGTCATGCTAACCTTGCTTATGTTATGCAGGAATCTAGATCAAGTCTGATGTGCTCACTTGATGACCTTGGTGCATATCACAGGAAGTTTATCAAGATCACCAATTTGCTTGTGTCTGGTTGTCACTTGTCTGATTTAGATCATGATGTGCTATTCATATCCAGTCTCCCACAGGAAATTGAAGCAAAAGCTAAGGTCATGGAGTCTTTAAAAGAAAGCAACTAGCTAATAGTAGAATGTCATCTAGTAAGCTGAATAAAAAGAGAAAAACATTGAAAAAAGACAAAAAAGAAAAAATAGTTTTTAATTATTTATTAGGTTTTGATACTTCTCTTTTTTTATATTTTAGTATACTTGTAAATCAGGACTGCAATAATAGCAGTGAGTCAGTTATTTCTAGTTTTGTTTCTTATATGGCATCAGTTTCATGTCTAATTGAAGCCAGTAAAGTTCCAATAATGGGTAAATGTGGAAATTATCAGGATCACACACTCAAAGTGAATGTGGCCTAAAACGATGAATACCAAACATGAGGAAAAAGAGATACAAGGTACAATACCAACTACTTATATACTACATGCTGTGTGCACAGACCAGCTTAGGGCCGGCATGGAACATGCTAGAACATTCCAATAAGATAAGCTCTAGTGGCTGTGCGATAAGATAATATAAGAGGGAAAGAGATAAGATCGTATAGCGAAAGGGAAAATGAGAGTCCTGACATTACCCCCTTTTCAAGGCCGTTACTCCGAAACGGCAGGGATTTCGAACATGTGTGAGGGAAGTTTGATGAGAGAGGCAGCAAAAGATTTGAAGTCTGGGTCGGCGAAAAGAGTAGTATCACCAGAACATAGAGGACAATCACATTTGTCGAAGACGGCCTGGCGAATCGCATCGGGATTTTCTTTATAGAATTTTTCGATGGCTTCCTTGGCATTCGTGAGATGTGCCTTGGGTTCCCATGTACGATCTTCATGCTGATAGCCTTTCCATTGCACGAGGTATTCTGTCTTTCCTCGGCGGTGACGTACGTCTATGATGTATTCGACTTCATATTCTTCGGTTTGTTTGACCACAACAGGCGGCAGGGGTGTTGGTTTGGCTTGTGATGGGAACACTCCTTCCGTGTAGGGCCAAAGGTGAGATTCATGGAAGACTGGGTGAATTCCTCACCATGTCTTTGGGAGTTTGAGTTCGTATGCTGCCAGACCGACCTTTTTGATGACCTTGAACGGGCCATACCATTTATCCTCAAGTTTCTTGGTTCGTCGGTCTGAGCGAATGTGTTTCCCGTCGACGAGGACTTTGTCTCCAGCCTTATAGATGATAGGGGTGCATGCCTTTCGGTCGTGATACTTTTTCATTTCCGCTGCCGCTTTCTCTAGGGCCGTCTTGGCCTGAGTATAAGCTTCTTTCATCCTAGACGTGAACTTGTGGGCTTCTTCGC
>JBBPQW010000459.1:0-19433 GCA_038092695.1 Boletus rubropictus
TATAGGAGATAGTAAAGTTTGAAGGAGGTTCCTTGATAGTTTGGAGATACATGGGCTGAAATAGAGTGCAGATTCTTGCAGAGGTGGAAGGGAGGATGAATGCTGAGCAGTATGTCTCCATTTTGGAGGATAATCTGCTTCCTACTATGGTAAATTCTGGAATTCCTAAAGAGAGCATTATTTTTCAACAAGATAATGACCCCAAGCATACCTCTAAAAGGGCCCAGAAGTGGCTGGAATCTCAAGGTATCAAGGTTCTTGATTGGCCAGCACAATCTCCAGACCTTAATCCTATTGAACATCTGGCAAATTCTCAAAAAGAAGCTCAATAGCTATACAACACCACCAAGAGGGGTTTGGGAGCTTTGAAAAAGGATTGATGTGGAAAGGGTCAGGATAGAGGTTGAGGAATGTCAAATATTGATAGAAAAAATGCCTAGGAGACTAGAGGCAGTGATGAAGGCAAAGAAAGGGCATGCAAAGTACTAAAATTGCAGAATAGAAATGTTGCTCAAATAAGTGTCCCAATGACATGTCATTTTGAAAATATTATATCTCAGTGCCATTGCAACCAAATCACATAAATAAGGGCTCATTTTTAGGGTAGGAGTTAGGGCTATTAATGACCCTGCAAGGGTCAGAGCTGATATATTTTGGTTCTTTTGCAAATGTTAAGTCTTTCCAAAATGGCAAAATATTGGGACACTTATTTGAGCCACTGTACTAGTGGTCAACCAACTTCACTTCCTTAACTACCCTCTCTGTATATCCTGTCTCCTGTTCCAATGGCACTTCACCAAACCCCTCCACCTCTCTTTCCTCACAGTATCCTGCCAGCAGCTCAAACCAACTATTCTCCCTATGTGCCAATGCTCTCTTTGGGCTGATCAATAGGAAAGTCAGTAGCATGGAAGCCATTGATATTTGATGGAAATAAGGAGAAGTTCCTTGATTTCATAAGAAGTGTAGAAGTCTATTTGAGCAGCTATGAGCAAGAGCCCACTGATCACCAGAAGATTCTTATTGTACTATTCTTCCTAAAAGGTGGTGCAGCAAGCAAGTTTGCACAGAAGTTCCATGATCACAATAGGATGAGTCTGAAGGACTACCCATTTGATCGCTTTCTTGGGCAACTAAAGACCCACTTTATGCCCATAGATCACAAAGCCAAAGCTGAGAAAGAGCTGATGGCCACCAGGCAAGGTCATGACCAGTCAGTTGGTGATTTTTTCATTTGGATGAGTCAGCTTTGTCACAGTGCAGAATACAACTGGGTGTTGCAAGGCCCTTTGTTAGTCCATCTTGCCTGCCAGGGCATTCACAATGAGATTGTAAGTGTGGTAGAGCTAAACCAACCATATCTTCTATGATCATTGGATATTCGAGCCTGGGAGATAGTGCTCACAACAGCTGCAGATGCACTCAAAGCCCAGAAGGTGTGATGGTCATGGCAACAAAAAGGAGTGTCATGGCCCACTGCACAAGCTACCCCCTTCCTGCCAATGCCAATGTCCACAATGGCTATTCCTGGAATGACCAGTCCCATGGATCTGGCAATGGCCTGTCTTGCTGGTCTCTGCTGAACATATGGCAAGGCCTGGCCATGCAAGAAGCACATGAAATCTCATGCTCAAACCTGATGCATTAACCTCACCACTACTAAGCTAGATGCATTAGATGACAAAATGGTGATAAAAATTAAGTCTATGATCATGAAAACAAAGACCCCTGTGATGGATTTTCAAAAGGAGTAGAAGCCCAGTCACCCTCTGCTCCTCTGTCATCCAAACAGTCCCTGCAGCTATATACTATCCCCATCCATACCCCTAATAGATATGCTGCTTTATCTGTTGAAATTTGTGATGACAAGACCCTTCCTGCCAATGAAGAACCTGAAGTGTGGATAACCTGAAATGAGCCATGCCAACAAGTGTGTGCTCCAGCTGAGACTTCTCCTAGTACCAGTGCAGCCACCATGCCAAATTCCTAGAGCATGAAAGCCTCTGACCCTTCAAAGGGTCATGCAATCAAGAGCACTGGGAAGGGAAGCAGTATGCTGCTTGGTGAGTCCCAACTTCCAGTTCAGATCCTCTCCCACCCCAAGAGTTCAGGCAAGGAGACTGTTACTCCTCTACCAAAGACTGGCTCTTCATGGCATAATATGGTTAACCCATGGTCTGCCTCCTGGATGTAACACATTATTGAGCATGGTGATCTCCCCCACTCCCTCCATCATTTTTGGGCATTTATTCATGACACCCATTTTGCTGAGGTTACTTCAGAGTTGGTGGACCAACTTGCTGCTATGAGAGAGATGGAAATCTTACTCACATTACATGAACTACAACAAAAACTGAAGTTTACTCAGTCCCACAACCCTAACACTCAAGCTTTTGAGCTCAAGACTGAGGTGAAATTAGGTGATGGACGATCCATTCCCACTCTTGCCCTAATAGACTCAGGATGCACTGGATCCACCATCAACTGAGAATTTGTTCACCATAATCAATTAATGTGCCACTTGCTTCCTTGTCCCATGCCTATATATAATGTGGATGGAATACCTAATAAGGCAGGGGCCATCTGTGAATTTGTCCAAGTTGAACTACATATCAATGAACATATGGAACAGATTCCTCTTGTGATCACTGACCTGAGCACCCATGCCATTTTCCTTGGCCATGACTGGCTAAAGCTTCACAATCCTGATATGAATTGGACACAAGGAAAATTGAGGTTCCGATGCTGGAATGACCATCTGCCAGATCTCATTGCAGATGATGATAATGATGAGGAGGTCTTCATAGTGTGAAATATAGCTACAGACTTGGCTGCTGCTCACACCAAGAAAAAAACTACTTTTGAAGAGATGGTCCCCCCAATCTATTATGACTATTGTAATGTCTTCTCAAAGGAAGAGTTTGATATACTCCCACCTCATAAGCCCTGGGATCATGCCATCGACTTGATCCCAGGCACCTATAAGGTAGATTGCAAAACCTACAACCTATCGCAATGAGAACAAGAGGAGCTCAAGTCTTTCCTTGAGGAAAACCTAAAGTCAGGTTGAATCCATCCATCAAAGTCAGAGTTTGCATCCACCTTCTTCTTTATTAAAAAAAAGGATGGCCAACTTCGCCTAGTACAAGATTACTGCAAATTTAATGATATCACTGTTAAGAACCAATATCTACTACCACTTATCTCTGAATTGATAGACAAACTACATGGATCAAAGTATTTTATGAAGTTGGATGTATGTTGGGGCTACAATAATGTATGGATCAAAGCTGGAGATGAGTAGAAGGCCACTTTTCAAACAAATTGAGGCCTCTATAAACCCCTGGTTATGTTCTTTGGGCTAACAAACTCCCCAGCAACCTTTCAACACATGATGAACCTCCTGTTCCAGGATCTCATTGCCCAAGGCAAGGTTATCATCTATATAGATGATATCATGATTTTTTCCACAATCCTCAATGACCACCGAAACACCATCCACAAGGTGCTTCAAATCCTACATGAAAACAAACTCTACCTCAAACTGAGTAAATGTGAGTTTGAAACCAATGAAACAGAGTACCTCGATCTTATTGTCTCAGGTGATGGTGTCTGTACTAACCTGGTAAAAGCTTCTGGTATATATGACTGGCCCATATCTACATCCAAGAAGGAACTCAGAGGATTCCTGGGATTTCTGAACTTCTACTATTGCTTTATCAAGAACTTCTCCACCATTGCTCACCCATTGACTGCCCTTACCTCAGACAAGAAGGAGTTTGCCTGGCCACCAGACTGCCAATCTGCTTTTGAAACCCTGAAATCCACCCTTTGTACAGCCCCCCAGCTCACCATGCCATGTGATAGTGGACAGTTCAAGGTCGAAATAGATGGTAGTGGAGTTGGTATTGGGGCAGTCTTATCCCAGCTCCAGGATGCTCAATGGTGTCCAATTGCATTCATTTCAAAGTCACTCAATGATGCAGAGTGAAATTACCATGCTGCCAACCTTGAGTTGACTGCCATAGTATTCATGCTACAGGAATGGTGCCACTATCTCATTGATGCCTGTGAACCATTCCAACTCTTAACTGACCACAAGAACCTTGAGTTCTACCACCAACCCCAGGATCTTTCTTGCCACCAAGCCCACTGGTACCAGCTCCTCCAAGAATACCACTACATCTTAACCTACTGCCCTGGCTCTTTGAATCCTACTAACCCTCTGTCCCAGAGGCCAGATCATACAAAGGGGGTGGAACTTGACAATATGACAATTACAGTATTCCCCACAGCACAAACTCATGTGATGTCCACTCCTGAGACAATAGAGGAGGCTATCATTCAATTACAATCAAAGTGAGAAGCCTTTGTGCACAACAGTCTAACCCAGGAAAAAGAGCCATGGTCTGAACAGGAAGGAATTTTGAGATGGAAAAAGCTTCTCTATGTGCCCCAAGATGACAAGCTTTGCAAGCAGATCATGCATGACTACCATGATTACTCCACTGCAGGTCATCCAGGTGTCACTTATACCCATGATCTGGTCAGAGAATGCTATTACTGGCCTACTCTTGTTAAAGACCTTAAATGGTATGTCAGAGGATGCAATTGCTGCCAAAAGATAAAAGTTGACTGGCAACCCCAAAAGACCACCCTTTACCCTCACAAGATCCCCATTGGACCCTGGAAGATCATCTCTGTCAACCTCATTGGCCCCCTCCTAGAGTTAAAGAGAAAGAATATAATATTGAATGTAGTAGACCACTTCTTCAAAATGATCCACCTCTTTCCAGTCACCACAGAAATCACATTCCTAGGGGTTGCCCAGATCTTCCAAGACCATATCTTCAAATTCCATGGTATGCCTGAAAAGGTCATTTCAGATCAAGGTTCACAATTTGTGTCCTTCTTCATGAAGGACCTATATTGTCTCTTACAAATTGAAGGCAATCCCTCCATAGCTTACCACCCCCAAATCAATGGGCTGATAGAATGACTCAATGCTGAAGTGGAACAATATCTTCAAATCTATGTCAACCATTGGCAAATGGACTGGACCAAGTAGCTCACATTAGCTGAGTTCACTCATAATCAACGAACATTGGAAGTGACAGGGTACTCCCCATTCATGCTCAACTATGGGCAAAATTCCACCATTTGCATGAGCTTTCACCATGAAGTACAAAATGAATCTGCCCAAGATTTCATTGCCCAAATAAAGAGCCTTCAGGAACTGGCTAGATGGTTGATAAACATGCACAAGACAATATGAAAAAGTATCATGACCACCACACTCATCCAAGTCCCAACCTTAAGGAGGGTGACTTAGTGCTAATAGAGGCAATGAACATCCATTCAGATTGACCAATGAAAAAACTTGATTATCAATGCTATGGTTCCTTCCCTATCATGAGGAAAAATGGAGATGGCTCTTATTGGTTGAAGTTGGATCTGAAGTGGAGAGGGATAGATCTCAATTTCAACAAGTGTGTCCTTAGTCTGTACAACCCCAGCAAATGCCCTTCACAAACAAAATCTCCCCTGCTCCCTCTGATTATCATCAATGACAAACCAGAGCATGAAATTGAAGAGATTGTGGACTCCCACCATTAATGCAGACAAGTGAAGTATTTAATAAAGTGGAAAGATTTCCCCTATGAGAAGAATAAATGAATCCTTATCTTGGAACTCAAGAATGTCTGCTCCTCTGTCCTCACCTTTCACCACAATCATTTCAATGCCCCTCAAGGCCCTACCATATAACTTTGTGAGATCACCAACCCTTGCAATTGTCTGTCCTGTTCCAGAGCTGGCTCCCTATTTGATGACCCCACTTTCAAAGAGTTTGCCACATTCCTCACTCATCTCCCTACCCACCTCTTTGAGATTCCTTTGTGCAACATGGATGTCTCACCTTAGAAGGGGGGTAATGTAATGATTCCAGATCCTAGATACTTCATAGTACTCATTCTTTTGCTTTCTCTTGCATATTCCATGCCTCTGTCATCTAAGTTATGTCATCACATCATCATACCTAGTATATAAGCTCTTGCTTACTGTATCCCTCACATCTTCTAGTATATAAGCTCTTACTTCCTGTATTCATATCTCTCACATTTGATATACTCATTCACTACTTTGCTCTTTTCAAGTTGTGGTGGTCATCATTGAGCTGTGTTGTCACACCCTTTCTGTTGGTTACTCTATCACAGGTGAAAGCCAGACCTCAGTGCATAACTTAATGGCCCTCCTCCATAGTGCATTCATCTCTGTCATCATAGCATGATCACTGATGATGATCAAGCCTAACCTAGTGCATGTTCACACAATGTTCAACTGCCTTGGGTCATTCATGAACCCAGTTTCATACATCATATTGCACTGCACAGTGGAGAACATAACCACATCTCCCTCCCATCCTTGGAAATCATTGATTATGGAAAAGAGCTCTTCAGGAGTGCAACTTTCTTCATATATGGTGAGAGCACAGTGACGTTGAGTTTTGTAGGCTCCATTTATTATCTGTCTTCATCTTGGTAGTACTGGAAGAGAGAGACAATGTAAGCAGTGAGTTCAACCTGGCCTTCATTGCCTTTGGAAGCAGAGCCTGTCAACTCTTCAGAGTCACATTGGATGGAGACAGTAGGCACCACCTGTCGCTCTCAGCCTACCCTAGGCCACAGAAAGGTAGTGGCAGCTAATCTAGCAAGAATGGGCACACTGTTCTAAATATGTGATTGGAGCTCTCCATTGTAGAACTCTGTTGATGGGAAGTGAGCTAGCTTGCTTGGGAATCAGTATTGCACCTAGTGGTTGTGTCATGCCAAGCATGTTCAGACCCCTGAATCAAACTCCCCATTCATATTGAGCATGGTCTTCACTGTATCTGGATGGGTGGTGGATGTATATAGTCTCTTCAAGAGAGAAACATTATACTCAAGAGCTTTCCCCATGAATTTCACTGTCAGTCTCAGTTGCATACTGACAGGACAAATGGTCACCTCATCAAAAAGGGGACCATTACAATCCTACTTACTGATCTCCAACCAACACTGCCCTTCAACACCCTTTGACAAGTGGAATCAGTGCATAAGGTTCTGTAATCTGAGATGCCTTGTCAATCAAGACAGTGTCAAACTCAGTCTTGTGCAATGTTCCCAGTCCAGCACCAGCACATATTATGAACATGATGTGTGCTGTGTTGACTTGCTATTGTGCTTGTTGATGCAAGCAGCTGTTTTCATGGAGATCTCTACCCACACATGCATTGATTGTGTAGCTTTGGAGTGCTTTGTTGACTTTGGAGTGGTCAGTGGCAATATGGAGGATGAGGTGATCAGAAAGGAGCCGATATTCTTTATTTAATTGAATAAAATGCTCCAGAACATTGTCAACAGCTAATCAATCAATTACATGTCCACTCTCTTATATCCAGGTTGTAAAACCTACCATTGTGAGTGGAGGCCATTATGAGAATCTTACAGTCTGGAAATATATGCAAAAGATAATGAAGTATCTGAATGACGACCATCATCTTTTCAGTTCCTGCATATTGACAAGTGTTAGTGTAAGCTTCAATTCTGGTTCATGAGGATAACAACTTGCCTGGTGGTCCCCAGATTAATGATAAAGGGGCCAAACTAGATCTGATCACAGTTATTTGGCTTGGGTTTATTGATTCTATTCCAACCAGCTCTTCCTCCCTAGTACAGGCAGCAATGGCTTCAAAGCTTGTCTGAGGTGGTGACATGACAATTGCATCATAGATGCTACAGCAGTTGTAAGAGTCTTTCCACAACTTCATGACCATGTCCATTATTGCATTTGATGTTTGTCAGAATGCTTGTTTTTTCCTTCTCTTTATGATAGTTGTACTGTAGTTCCCTTTTATCTTATCACACAGCCACTAGGGCTAAGGAGCTCATGGTGTCATAGTAGTCTAGACCATTCCATAGCCAGCCCTCAGTTGGCCCAAGCATCTCTCATATGTACTATATAAGTAGCTGGTAGTGTATCTTGTAAGTTTCTCATGCTTGGAATTCATTGATTTAGATGCATTCTCACTTTGAGTAGTGTGACTCTGATATAATTCCAAGCATTCCCTCACTGCTCGCTGTTGTTCATGGTGACTAGCTCACCACCCCATCCCTTCACATTATCACTCTGCTTACTTATTACCTCCCTATGCTAGTCGAGCCCTTAGCTCTCACACACAAGTCAGAGTGCAACAACTCACTTTGAGCTGCCCTCTCAAACCTGCTATTACTTTCACCTAGCTGTGCTACTTTAGCCACATGCTAGTTCTCCAAGGTGCTGTCAAGCCCTCACATCCAAACCTTCAAACTTTCTTGCCTATCCTTGTTCCTTCAATGGGAGATAGTACCCCCTTCTAGCCAGTTAGGCTCTCCGATAAGTCTCTCCTTTCTCTCCCCATCTTCCAGGTAGCATCGCACTTCACATAACCTACCCGCATTGGCCTGTGTGT
Organism: Boletus rubropictus; assembly: GCA_038092695.1. Classification (NCBI taxonomy): domain Eukaryota; kingdom Fungi; phylum Basidiomycota; class Agaricomycetes; order Boletales; family Boletaceae; genus Boletus; species Boletus rubropictus. Next base: position 8,489 of record JBBPQW010000459.1, read on the forward strand.
ACAGTGGCTAGTGTCCAGCCACTTGACAGTTGGCAGATTACATCTATTATCATGTAGTCACACCTCTGCTTGAGGTTAATAGAGCAGACACTGGTATCACCAATCCCTTACCTGTGCTAGGGCTGCTGAGGCATTTAGGGATAGACAATATATCTGGTCCCCATGGTTGCTAGCCCTCATATTACAACTAGCTGCAGAATGCTGCATTAAAGCGTTGTTCTACACTGATTTAACCATCTACCAAGTTTTCAGGGCTTTTGGTCTATAAAAAGCACCTATCCATGGATGCCTTCTACTCCTCAAGTGGTGAAAAGAAGCCCCAAAGACCATTGAAGAACACAGTTTTCCTTTACCCCATTCCCACACTCAGTCTTGACTCAAGGAAATCAGAATAATATCTTGAGTGCTCAAACATTGCACTTCCTTTCCTATCGCACTCGGACCTGAGATGTATTTACATTGCTCAGTCATTGCACCCACCCTTCTTAGCTTCAATTCAGCTAATTAGCCATCAGCTTAAACAATATGGCAGTTGTCATCCTCCTCTCCGGCCATAGGGTTGCCACAGTCCAGTCCTCCTCCTCCATGTCCACTTTGGATGAAACATTTCTCGATGCTGTGGTACTAGGGTACCAAAACCCCTCCTCCAAGCGCACTCGCAAGTGTGCCCACCAAGAAGCTTGCATGCCCATCCTAGGTGATACATGGGATGATATCATGAACGACAACCTTCCCCTCATGTCCACAACTTTCATCAAGGTGGTCGACACTTCCACCTCTCCCTCCACCAAGTCCAATGATGAATGATTGGTCACATTGGTTGAGACCTTCTCTATGGCACCGTTATGTGCCTTGCCTATTATGCCCGAAACCCTGGTACCAGAGGTCAGGATGTATGCAGCTACAAGTACACTCTCTTCAAGTGAAATGGCTGCACTATTTGCCTCTAGTATCACACCTGAAAACCCCTCTAATTCTATACAGGTAGAAGAAGAGATCCCCATCTCAGAGAGTAAGACATCTTCCACACTCTCCAGGGTTCTTGATTCACCTGTGAGAATTGCAACTGCTGCAGACTGGGCAGCCCCCAAACAGTCCAAGAAGGCCAAGGTCATCATCAGGTTGCCTGCTGCTGAGCACAGAGTGCCAAAGAATACCAAGGCCAAGAAGGAGAAAGCCATCTTCTTCACCTTGTCCAATTCCAAGGGTTCTTGGATTGAGTGTGCAAAGTGTGGCAGGGAATGGCCATGTAGGGACCATACAAAAAAGCCTACAAAAGCTGTAGTAGATACCCCTTGACCTGTATTAAGTAGTTTGAATAGATATAATGCACTTTCAATCTACGAATTGAGTGAGGAGGTTGAAGACCCAATAGATATACCTTGTATTGAATATCCAATGGGCAAGATGGTGGTTGTCTGCTCCACCAAGTCAAAAAGCAAGAAGAAACTCCCCACCTTGAAAGAAGAAGAGGCCAAGAGTTATGAGGTCAACAATCCGATTGGTATATCCAGGATTGAATATAACTCTGGTAAAACAGTGGTCATATGCACCACTCAAAAGAAAAACAACAAGTCTAAAAGCAAGGTGGCAAAGGAGGATGCTCCTACTAGAGACATTATGATCAGACCTCAGATAAAGTTTCCTGATGGTCAAACGATATTCCCACTGGTTAAGGGAAAGAAAATTGAGGAAGTACCTAAGAAACTCCTCAAGAAAGACTGGAACTTTGAACTGCCAAGTACCAGCAGTAAGGAAGCTGTGGCAAAGGCAAAGTCTCAAGGATTTATAGAGGTGATCAAAGATAATTGGATGATTCCACTTCCATTGTGAGGATTCCCAGGTGTGGCTGGGTTAGATCTGTATGCTGCAGAAGAAGCGACAGTCCCTGCGCATGGACAGGCCCTAATCCCCACAAAGACTCATGTGTCAATAGAACCAGGACATTATGGTCAAATTGCACCCCAATCTGGTTTAGCAGTCAAAAATTCAATAGCCATCAGAGCCAGTGTGATCAATTCAGACTATAGGGGGGAGATAAAAATCCTTCTCTTTAATCATTCAGATAAAGACTTTAAGGTCAATATCAAGGACCAAGTCGCCCAACTAATAATTGAAAAAATCCAAAGGCCCACATTAATGGAGGTTAGCTGGTTCAGAGATACAACTGAGCAGAATGACAAGGGCTTTGGAAGCATGGGCATCCAAAAATGCAGTCACCAGTCCTGGTTAAACACAGTAGATCCCTGGTTAGTAAAATGGATCAGATGTCAAGCACTAGGAACTGACCAAAAGCATGTACTCGAACACCTTTAGTCTTTTGTCCATGATAAATGAAGACTAGAGGTTAATCAGGATCTATTGACACACCTTTGGAATATGACCAAAGAAGAGTCCTACTGGGTGCTTCATGACCTACAAAAGAAACTGCGATTTAAGAAGGCATCCAAATGTCATCAGAGGCCATGAAGTAGCTTAGAAATACCTGCCTGTATTAAAGTAGATGATGGCAGGGAAATACAGCTGAAAGCTTTGATCAATTCTGGATGTACTGGATCATTTGTTAATGCAGAATTCATCAAAGAAAAAGGCTTGAGGACTACAAAGCTCCCCTGCCCCATTCGAGTGTACAATGCTGATGGGTCACTAAATGAGGGTGGTAGCATAACTGAATTCGTAGTGGTAGAATTAAGAATCCTAGACCACAGTGAAAGAATTGCCCTAGTCGTGATAAAGCTAACCATGAACCCGATTTTCCTCAGATATAACTGGTTATGCCTCCACAACCCCAAGGTGGATTGGCCGACAGGATGTATTGAGTTCAGGTGTGAAAACGACCACATGCTTGCACTTGAGGAAGTTGAGGATGATGATGATGAACCAGAAGTCAAATACTTCAAAGGCAAATGATTGTTCCAGTTAGACCTTGAGTGGTATCTTAGAAACACAGCCACCGAGATTGCTGCTAAGGAGTACATAACAAAGAAAAAGAAAACCTTTGAGAAAGCTGCACCAAGCTACATTCATGACTTTGCTGATGTTTTCGCAAAAGAGTTGCTTGACGAGTTACCACCTAGATGCCCATGGGATTATGCCATCGAACTCCTTCCAGGAGATCATACCATTGATTGTAAGATGTACCCATTAGGCCCAGGGGAACAAAAGGAGCTTGATGCATTCCTCAAAGAAAAATTAAAGTTAGGACGAATTAGACCTTCCAAGAGTCCCTTCATCTCAGCATTCTTCTTTATCAAGAAGAAAGATGGATGCCTCAGACCTGTTCAGGATTACCAAAAGCTCAATGCAGTTACAGTTTGCAATCGGTATGTCCTTCCCCTTATCAATGAATTAGTCGACAAACTGAAAGAAGCCAAATACTATATCAAGTTTGACATTCAATGGGGGTATAACAACATTTGCATTGCAGAAGGCAATGAATGGAAGGCTGCCTTCTGCACAAACTGAGGGCTCTTCGAGCCACTTGTGATGTTCTTTGGCCTCACAAACTCCCCAGCAACATTCCAGATAATGATGAACACCCTCTTTAAAGATCTGATTGACAAAGGAGTCATAGTAGTGTATATAGATGACATCATGATCTTTACCAAGACTCTGGAAGAGCACACGAGAATAGTGAGGGAGGTCCTTAATATACTCAAATGAGAACACCTGTACCTTAAACACAACAAATATGATTTTGAAGTTCAGGAAACCAAGTTCCTTGGTATAATTGTGTCTCAAGACAAGGTGAAGATGGAGCCAAAGAAAGTCCAAGCGATAAGAGAGTGGCCAGTATCCCAAACCCATAAACAACTATAAGGATTTCTCAGCTTCCTCAACTTTTATAGGCAATTCGTCAAAAACTTTGCCCAAATCACTTGACCACTTAATGTGCTCACATCTGAACAGAAGGAGTTCAAATGGACTGAAGAGCATCAAAAGGTGATGGACCAGCTCAAAGAGACATTGACAACCACACCTGCTCTTGCCATGCCAAATGACCATGACCTGTTCAGAGTAGAGACTGATGGATCAGGAATAGGCATCAGAGCAGTCCTATCGCAACATCAAAGGGGGATATGGCACCCAATTGCATTTATCTCATGCTCACTCAATAACACAGAATGAAACTACCATGCTGCTGATCTAGAAATGTTAGCAGTCATTTACGCATTAAAAGAATGGCGCCAGTATTTGCTTGGTGCTAAACACCCATTTGAGGTCTTAGCAGACCATAAGAATTTGGAATACTTCAAAGAGCCTGTCAACCTCTCCTACCATCAAGCCCGATGGCAACATATTATACAAGAATATGACTTTGTTATTACATACCAATTGGGCAAGACAAACCCTGCTGATCCTCTGTTCAGGAGGCCAGACTATGAAAAGGGGGTAGAGTTTGACAACAAACAGAAGATATTACTTTCAGAAACCTTGTTCACTCTGAAACCATCTGCTAAAATTAAAGTGCAACAATGGGCATCATACTTCTCACCTGAAGCATTGGAAAATCACACACAAAAATGGTCAAGCATAGAGTTCCAAATTGCCTAGTATCAAAGCCATGCCGAGAAGTATGTGACAGAAGGCTTAGAGAAGGACAAGTCATTCTGAACAAAGGAAAATGGTCTCATAAAGTGGAAAGGCCTAATCTATGTTTCTTGGGTAAAAGAACTCCATGAGCAAATTATCAGAGAAAATCATAACCACCCTATTGTGGGTCACCCAGGAGCTCACTAAACATGTGATTTAATCATAACACACTATTACTGGCCTACACTCTGAAAAGATGTCAAGATCTACATCCAAGGATGTGACCACTGCCAAAAAGCAAAAACGCACATGGTCTCCACTCACACCATACTTACTCCAAATGAAATTCCCTCCTCCCCTTGGAAAATCATCTCAGTTGATATAATTGGCCCACTGCCAGAGTCACAAGGCAAGGATGCCATCCTCATGATTGTAGACAGGTTTTCCAAAATGATCCACCTCTTCCCAGTTTCATCCACAATCATGGTCAAGGGAGTCACCACTATATTCCATGATTATGTCTTTAAGCTTCACAGCACTCCCAAGAAAGTGATTTCAGACCATGGCCCACAGTTTGTTTTATCTTTTATGAACAATCTATACAAGCTCCTCCACATCAAAGGAAACCTGTCTACTGCCTACCACCCTCAGACTGATGGTCAGACCAAATGGATCAACTCGGAAGTCAAGTTGTACCTTCAACTCTATGTAAATCATCACCAAAATGACTGGACTAAGTGGCTAGCCCTAGCAGAGTTTGCGCACAATCAGAAAACAAGCAGCGCAACTCAATTATTCCTGTTTTTACTCAATTACAGGCAACAACCACTCATTAGATTGGATGACAGGCATGATACAAAGAGCGAAGAAGCCCACAAGTTCGTGTCTCAAATAAAAGAGGCTCACAACCAGGCTAAGATGGCATTAGAAAAGGCAGCACAAGAAATGAAAAAGTACCATGATCGAAAGGCGCATGCACCAATAATTTACAAGGCAGGAGACAAAGTGCTAGTCGATGGGAAACACATCCGCTCTGACTGATCTACCAAGAAGTTAGAAGATAAACGATACGGCCCATTCAAGATCATCAAAAAGGTTGGCCTAGCAGCCTATGAACTCAAACTCCCAAAGACATGGCAAGGAATATACCTAGTCTTTCATGAATCTCATCTCTGGCCTTATACCAAGGGAGTATTCCCATCTCAAGCCAAAACTACACCCCCACCACCAATTGTCATTAAGCAAACCAAAGAGTACAAGGTCAAGCACATTGTCAATATATGTCATTGCTGAGGGAAAACCAAGTACCTTGTACACTGGAAAGGCTACCTGCAAGAAGATCGCATATGGGAACCCAAGGTACACCTCATGAATGCCAAGGGCATTATAGAAAGATTCTACAAAGAAAATCCTAACCCAATTTGCCAGGCCATCTTCAAAAAATGCAACTGTCCACTTTGTTCAGGTGACACCACTCTCTTCCAAGATCCTGATTTCAAATCTTTCGCTGCATCTCTGATCAAGCTTCCTTCTCATATGTTCGAAATCCCTGCTGTTTCAGAGCAATAGCCTTGAAAAGGGGGTAATGTCAGAATGCTTGTTTTTTCCTTCTTTTTACAATAGTTGTACTGCAGTTTCCTTTTATCTTATTGCACGGCCACTAGGGCTAAGGAGCTCATGATGTCATAGTAGTCTAGACCATTCCATAGCCAGCCCTCAGTTGGCCCAAGCATTTCTCACATGTACTATATAAGTAGCCAGTAGTGTATCTTGTAAGTTTCTCATGCTTGGAATTCATCAATTTAGACACATCCTCACTTTGAGTGGTGTGACTCTGATAATGTTGCTTGTTGAGAACCGGTATCAGACCACATTTGTCACACAAATAAGCCATACTAGGGGACATACCAAGGCTTCTAGCATCAAATATCCTCCAATGCATCATTGCAAATTCAGATGGAAGTGGATGAAAAAGCTTAATGATAATTTCTCCTTGAGCAGCCTTGATCACCACACCATCCACAATAGCACAGTCAATGAATGCATTATCGGAGTCAGAGACACACTATAGTTGAACATGTGAATGAAGCTGGATTGGCACAGATAAATCAATTCTGAAATGCACATTGATATGTCCCTCACCCAAGTTCTTGGCCTGAACGAGCCTCAAAACTAGGTAGGATGACTTGGTATTCCGAGGTCTCCCTATATCATCACAAGGACACATGTCTGCCACTTCCTCTGCACAGTCAAATACAATAGCAAGAGCATGTTTGTGAAAGTATGCCATAGTAGGGGATTTATTTCAGGAATCCAATGCTGATTCATGCAGCATAAAGAGTGTCTCCTGCAAGAGCATCTTTGGTTGAATGCTCATTGCTGCAAGCATGAGCAGCTCAACATACTCATTTCCATGTTGTTGATGGACTGTGAGATCTTCTCTAATATGACAAGGGTGGCTACTTCCAATGAGTTTGCTGCACAAAGGATGGCTCAGAGAATGGGCACCTTGAGATCCACTAGTTGTTTAGAAAGCAACTGAGTCTCAGTTGAAGGGTATGCTTTCAATAGCACATACACTAGAGATGGTTTTTCATGGAAATAGGTGTTGATCATGCCCACTGTAAGTGGTTGTAACCTGATGGTGAAATCGAATGTCCAGTAGACCTCATTTTCTGCATGATGCTAGAGAGCAAAGGTCATTAGGGTTTGTAATTGCTCATGCTAAAGGTCAGACAAGAGCTGCTTGAACATTGTTTCCAAGACCTTGGGTTCAAAAACACCCTTAATCCATCCAGAAGAGGAGTCTGTAAGATATACTCAATGAGGACACTACCTACACAAAGAGTGAAGGCAATGTGAATGAGAATACCAAATGTAAGGAATAGGAGTACAGGGTGTGACTACTTATATATGGGTGTGGAAAAAGGGTTTGGCTATGTATGACATTGGTATGGTGACATGCATAACATTTGTGAGAGTGATGTGCTGTGGAATGATGGGAATGTAATGAGGGTGAAAATGTCACATCACCCCCCATCTAAGGTGAGATGTCTGCATCGAGCAAAACAAGATTAAAGAGGTGTATAGGAAGTCAGGTGAGAGAAGCAGCAAAGAAGTAAAAGGCAGGGTTGTTGAAAAGGGAGCCATGACCAGAGCATGAGAGGCAGTCATAGGGGATAGTGTCAGTATTACGCAGTTTGATGATGAGTCCGTGAACAGCTGTAGGGTGTTTGTGATGGAAGAAGAATATGGAGTCATAGGTGTTCTGGGGTTTGGAGGTTGGTATTCACTCATTGTCTTCACAAGGGAAGTCCTTCCATTTGACTAGGTATTCAATGTACCCTCTACATTCATAGGAGTCAATAATTTCTTTGACTTCATGCTCAGATTTTTGGTCAATGATAACAGGAGGAGGCAGGGGTGGTTTACATTGTGATTCAAATGCTCCTTGTATGTAGGGGATTAGTACACACTCATTGAAGTTGGGGTCAATACCATGCCATTTCCTGTTGAATTTTAACCAGTAGGACCCATTGACATTCTTCTACACAATGGGAAATGGTGTTATAGTTTACTTTACTTTTCTTTATTTTGCACTCTAAGCACATTGTATAACCACTTAGCTATTCCCATGGCTGACACCTTCAGACTTTGCATGGTTACTTCCATAACCACATTTACTTTTCTTATCTTTTATCTCATATGACTATCTTTGGCCAATGGCCATTCTCCCTCCTATCGTTTATCTTCGGCCAATGGCCATTCTCACTTAGGTTGTACGATTCTCTTATTTCCTTTTACATACTTGGTCCATGCTCGCTTATATGGGTATATAAGCCTCGCTGTGTATACAGTACTCCTTAGACTAGATCTACTTGGATATACTGCTAAATTCTCGCGACCGACCTTTGACTTGATTGACCATTTCTTGACTTAGTCCCAAACCCAAATCCTCTATTGCAGTTAGGGGTTGAGTGGCTGAGCCCTCAGAACAATACAAGAGGATTAGCTTCTCAAGTCTACATTTGTTCCTACCCAGGCCAAGTGTAACAAAAGATCTAGTCTCTTCTTTTCTGGCAGCCATCGTTGCTGACCAGATCACCCATTGATAAAGATTTCATCCTTGAAGAACCCCAAGTCCATGCCCACAAAAGACAAGACCCCTATCTGTGTTTCACCGCATGAACTCTGAAACCCTAAACCTCTTATCCCTGACACCTTGGACTCCAAACCAGATATCAGATGAAGATCAGAGGAAAAACCCTGATTACTTGGCAAGAGGCCTGAAGGAAAAACCAAAGGTGCCGACGAAGGACTTGCTGAGCAAATAGTACTCACACAGTTTGATATGGACATAGGCCCATGCCACAAAGCCGCTACCTCCACAGGACCTGCAGAACAAGATCTCTCATGGTTAAAGATCTTGACAAATATGTCAATGACAATGACGAAACCCACCGAACTTAAGATTGGAGCACCAGAGGCTTATGATGGAAAATATGAATCAGCTGAGTCATTTCTCCTCTCCATAAAAGCTTACCTTTTGATCAAAAAGGAGCTTTATGATGATAATGACAAGAGGGTAGCATATGCACTCTCTTACATGAAGGAAGGAGTGGTGCTCCAGTGGGTGACAAGATACCAAGTGGAATGCCTATTGAAGAAGACCCCCTCATTCAGCACATTCCACCAATTCAAAGAAGAGTTCAAAGCTTCCTTTGAATACACCGATACCCAGGCAGAAGCCATTGCAAAAATGGCTATGCTCACAATGAACAACAAGAAGCTAATGTCCCTCAATGAATACATCACGAACTTCAGAACATACACAGCTAGGTCTAAGATTACCCAAGACGCTGTGTTGATTGAATTCTTCTCCCATGGACTGAAACCTGCATTAACCCACAGAATCCTAGGGATGGATACACCGCCATCTTATATCGATAAGTGGTATGAAAAGGTGCTATACTTTCAAGCAGCCTATGAATGATTGACTGCCTTCATGGCACGAAACTTGACCAACCCCAAGGGTCAACAGATGACACTGGCATATACGCCATGATGAAACTGAGATCCTGACACAATGGACATCAACTGAATTGAACTCTCCAAAAAGGAGAAAGACGACCACATCCAAAATGGCAAGTGTTTCAATTGCCATGAATATGGACATGTCTATTGTGACTGTCCTGATAAGAAGACCAAGACTACTTGCCCTTCAACTCAGAAGAAGAAGAAGGATTCAATAAAAGCTGTGAGGTAAGTAGTGAAGAAAGAAGAGTCCTCGGACTCTGGAGATGGAGCAGACACCAAAAAAAGCAATGACAAAGAAGCCGCACAAATAACCTGCATTTCTGTAAAATAAAAGGGTTTTTAGATAGGAGGACTTCATCAATGTGAGTACCTCCCCAAATTTCTTGTGCCCCTGTATTAATAGCCAACCAAAATAAACATGGACTTCAAGTTCTGATCCAGTTTATGGCTACAGGAAAGCACTTAAAAGATGTTGAAATGAAAACCCTGATAGATTGTGGAGCAGAGATCTCCTGCCTTGATTAGAGCTTCACCAAGAAAAACCAACTCCCTGTTGAATGACTCCCACACCCCCTGACCATTCAGAACATCGATGCCACAAAGAACAAGAACAGTGACATCAGATACCAGACCACCCTCTACTTTAAAAGCAGAGACATAATTACTAAGGAGAAGTTCTATCTCCTAGACTGTGAATGACAGACAACTATACTGGGCATGCCTTGGCTTCAATTGGTGAACCCAATGATCAACTGGACAAAAAGGACCATTGACATTCATGAAACTCAAAACCTCTCCTCTGAATTCTACCATGAAACCATGTCCTTCCAGAAGAAGTCTCCATGATGAACGATTTGCTTGGTTAAAGCTTCCAAGTTTAAAGTCAAAAAGCTATTGACGACTGCGACAATGCCTATGAAAGGATTGAAGCATGCTGCAGGTCATAACCTATATGCAGCCAAACCGATGACCATCCCTGCACATGACAAGGGATTGATTGATATGAAAATTGCTGTATGGTTATCCAAAGGAACCTATAGCCAGATTGTCCCATAAAGTGGGCTTGCCTCGAAGCATGGAATACAAACTGGTGCTGGCATAATTGATCCTGACTACAGAGGACCCCTGAAAGTCCTATTGTTTAACCATGGAAATGATGACATGAAAATTGACATTGGAGATCAAGTAGCTCAACTTGTGCTGGAAAAGATCGACACCTCCCCTGCTGATGAAACTAACAACCTAGATAACACCGAATGAGGTGACCAAGGTTTCGGATCCTCAGATCTACCTATGATGAAGGTCCTTAACTTTTGCGGCATAACGACCCCCAACTAGATGATTAAAAGAATGGGATAATAGGCAAATAGGGAAC
>JBBPQW010000460.1:0-19426 GCA_038092695.1 Boletus rubropictus
CAAGCACCATATCACTCTAAAAATAAACTAATTTAGATATATTGTTTAATATTAAAATTAGAACTTACATTAAGATGCTTCTTGAGATTTGTCATTTGCTTCTTGAAGAGATTAATAATCTCCTTATGAGCAACATGCCTGCTAGGTATAACAACCCCTTGGGTAGCTCTAGAGGCAATATCAACCATCTTTCTAAAAGAAGAATGGTCAAGAGCTTGAAGAGGCTAGAATATAATAGTACAAATTTATCACTGAATTTTATAATATCAATGAATACTTACTTGATTGGTACTAATAACCCATTCAATTGCAGCCTCATGAAAGGTTTTGTCACTGTAAGAGATCACCCTCTCAGAGGTAGATGGTTCTTTAAGATGTTCATCAAGAGATCCTTGCTTAAGATTACCAAGAACAATAGCTTTCTTTCTCTCCTTGGTATCCACATAAAGCATAGACTGAAAGTTATGATGCTTGCACCATTTATAGTATTCACCCTCACATTCTATGTCAGTATATAATTATTTATATAATAGATCAATATACCTTATGCCTTGCTACAAGATGATGACAACAAGTAAAGGCATTAGCCACAAATTCATAGGATATTCCTGCTTTTCTATGAAAATATTAGTTATTAAAGTAATTATATACATTCATACATTACCTGCACAATTTACAAGCCCTAACACAATGAATAGTGCCCCCATTTACCACTGAATAGGAAGCACCAAAGAAAGCAGCCAGATTCTACGTCTTGATTTCACACTAAGACTTGGAATTCTCTATCTCTTGAATCTGGACATCATCCATCATAGAATCTGATTTCTCAGAATCAGATACTAAGAAATTAATAAGAAACCTGCATTAGCCACATATTCTGATAATAATAGAGATACCTATACCACCAGCATCATCACTTTCACCTCTCTCATCTATGTTCACTATATATAAAATTATAAATTCATTATATGTTATAATAGAGATTAAAACTTACTAGAGGATTCCCTTGATGGGACCTGACTAGACACAACAGATGTTGCAACTATATATCAAGTGAATAAAAAGTAAGAATGATGTTTCAATTGATTTCATACCTGAAGCAGAAAACTGAGTAGACCCATCACCAGCTCAATGGAGTCTTTTCAGAGCTTAAAATATATATTCATATCAATGATTCTCATTATAAAATGAATAACTTACCTTGAGAATGATTCTCAGAATTAGCATCATCATCTGAATCTACATTGACAATGTCAACTTCAGACTCTACTATGGCCCTCTTCCTGGTATTTAACCCTGCAAATTGGTAGTGACATGGTTAGATGGTAGCAAGGATGTGTGGGTACAAGCTAGTCAGTATAAGTAATAGAGATATATACTGAAAAATGTACCTTTGGATGCAATCAATCATGATCACACACAAATGGTGGCATGGTCAGGTGATGGCACAGTCAGGTGGTGGCACAGTTGGGTGGTGGCATGGTCAGGTGATGGCACAGTTGGGCGGTGACACAGTCGGGTGGTGGCATGGTTGGGTGGTGGCATGGTCAGGTGGTGGCACAGTCAGGTGGTGGCATGGTCAGGTGGTGGCATGGTTGGGTGGTGGCATGGTTGGGCAGTGGCACAGTTGGGCAGTGGCATAGGTGTGCAAGTATGAGCTAGTTAGTAGCAGGAATAGAAATATATGCAATAAAACATACCTTTGGATGCAACCACCGTGATCATACGCAAACAGTGGCACAGTCAGGTGGTGGCATGGTCAGGTGGTGGCATGGTTGGGTGGTGGCATGGTCAGGCAGTGGCACAGTCGGGTGGTGGCATAGGTGTGTGGGTATGAGCTAGTTAGTAGCAGGAATAGAAATATATGCAATAAAACATACCTTTGGATGCAACCAACCATAATCGCACACAAACAGTGGCACGGTTGGGTGGTGGCACGGTCAGGTGGTGGCACAGTCAGGTGGTGGCACAGTCAGGTGGTGGCATGGTCAGGTGGTGGCACAGTTGGGTGGTGGCATAGATGTATGGGTATGAGCTAGTTAGTAGCAGGAATAGAAATATATGCAATAAAACGTACCTTTGGATGCAACCAACTGTGATCGCACGCAAATGGTGGCACGGTCGGGTGGTGGCACAGTTGGGTGGTGGCATGGTCAGGCAGTGGCATGGTTGGGCAGCAGCACAGTTGAATGGTGGGATAAGTGTGCAGGTATGAGTTAATCAGTAGAAGTAAAAATATATACTATAAAATGTACCTTTGGACACAATCAGCCATGATCACATGCAAATGGTGGCATAGTCGGGTGGTGGCACAGTCAGGTGGTGGTGCAGTCGGGCAGTGGCACAGTTGGGCAGCGGCACAATCGGGTGGTGGGATAGGTGTGCAAGTATGAGTTAATCAGTAGAAGTAGAAATAGTGGCGCAGTCAGGCAGTGGCATGGTTGGGCAGTGGCATAGTTGGGTGGTGGGATAGATGTGCGGGAATGAGCTAATCAGTAAAAGTAATAGAAATATAGCATAAAATGTACCTTTAGATGTGTGATCAGCTGCAATTGCACACAAATGGCAGCATCGTTGGGTGGTTGCATGATGGGAGTCAGTATCAGCTATCACAAAATTTTATTACTGACCTGTGGTGAGAACCATCATCTGATAGCTGCATAATTCATGCTTTGCATTATTGTTGCTGTCAAGAAGGCGAGCAGAAGGTTTGACTGCTCTGTAAGCCCGGATCAGCTAGATCAGCCCCTTATCATCACTGGACATTAGTGGTATAGTGCAAAAATGAGAGTGCAGATGTGACACTGGTAGAGTCTCATGGCTCTCACTGGCAGCACGGACCCCATTATGTAATATAGGCCTGGGCCTGAGCCCTGGGCTCGGGCCTGACCAATCCCAGGCCCTGGCCCTAACATCACTAGTGGACACTGGTATTGCCAACCCCCTACCCATGCTGGGGCTGCTGAGGTATTAGTGGATAGATGATATACACAGTCCATGCAGCTATAAGTCCTCGTGTTATAGCTTGTCATAAAATACTGTGTTAAAGCGTTGTTCTACACTAGTATAACCATCTATCGAGTTTTCTGGGCTTTTTGTCTATAAAAAGTGCCAATCTGTGGATGCCTCTACCCGCAAGTGGTGAGAAGAAGACCTCCTGGAAAGATAAAGAAGACAAGTTTTTCTTTAGTATATGCCCACACCATATTCCCACTATTGATCCCAATCATTGGTCAAAGACTTTCAAAGTCAGGAACCTTTGAGCTTGGATAATGCATAACCACTCCACACTCCCAATTCCACTCCTCACAACTCCCCACAAATGCCTTCTTCTGCACTCTTGTCCACCAGTCCCCCTGTCTACAATGACGAATCTTTGTCATTTGAAGAGCAGTATGCAGACTGGAGAAATCATTATGAAGCCGACCCCATCACCCATGCTGTACTGCCAACACCACCCACTGCCATTCAGTACCAGGCACAGGCTGCCCTAAGTCAGATGTGCTCAAAAGAGCGAATGCCCAAGCTGCTTAAAAAGGGCAAGAAACTGCTTTGCAAGATTGGCGACAGCGATGACAAAGAATCTGAGGATGAGATATGGGTGCTGCCACCTGCTGCTGTGTGCAGTGAGTGCCCCCAATCTCCTCAAATTAGCCCAGGGCCCAAGTTAGGAAAAAGTTGTACCCTGAAGCCCTTTACATTCAAGGGCGAGAAAAGCAAATACAAGGCATGGATGGTGTGCCTCAAGAACTACCTGCTCAGCTTCGATGATGTCCCATCCGATAGCCAAAAGATCATCATCGTCCTCAGGTTTATGGGTGGCGACAAAGAGAACTCTGCAAGGAGGTTCACAAATTTATACTTCGAACAAGATCTAGGGAATCACAACTGGCTCGAGTTCCAAGACCTCCTAGACAAGCAATTCTGCCCTGCCACAGCAAGGTGAGAGGTGTATGAAAAGTTGATGGGACTCAAGCAGGGGTTGAGTTTGGTTGAAGACTACTTCAACCAAATGGAGCAGCTGGTGTCTGAGGCAGGAATATCTCACAATGCAGAGTTTGACAAGACGCTCGTATGTGTCATTCAACAAGGAATGCCGAGTTTAGCATTCTCGGTATTGATTCAAAGGTGGGAACACCATCTGCACATGGCAGAGGCAGCAATGCAGGCCAGAAAACTGTGTAAGGCCCAAACCCCCTCACAAACCCCCTTTAACAACAATTGGAGGAACAGGACCAACATGACCACTGGTTCTGGTACCAATAGAGCCAACAATTCTGCTGGGGCTCCACAACAGCCCTGAGGTGTGCCGCAAGCAACACTAAATCCTAGCACAACTGGAACGTTTGAAGGAGCAGGTCTGCCTATGGACATTGGGGAGGTGAGATCCAAAGGGCCTTGTTTTAAGTGCAGAAAGGCCTGGCTGTGTAAGAACCACCCTTTGAGAAACCCTCTGCAAAGGATGTGCACCATCATCTACTGGGGCATGAAGATATTCTATCAGACCAACCAAGAGCTCATCGATTCCATCAAGCAGGTGGAAAAAGATGAGCAGGGTTTTGGGCAAAGCGACTAGAGGGCAGCTGCTCTAGCTTGTGCAAGGACAAAGTCTCTCCTAGTTTTGTAATAGTACTGAACAATAAATTTTCTGTTTTACCTGTTGAACAAGCAAGAGAAACTGAGTCAGAGGCTGCAATGCCACAAGTGAGACTTTTGAAAAAAGATAAAAATGAGAAGGTTTTGGGTAAATCTAGGAAAACCCTCAGTGATGACAAGGTGCTCAAAATCATGAGGAAAGAAAAAGAGCATGGTATCCTCAAAGTCATATGAGTTGACTGAATGATCCCTCTACCTGAGTGAGAAACTCCTGGCACAGCAGGGTATGATCTGTATGCGGGTGAGGAAATGGTCATTCCCACCAGAGGATAGGCATTAGTGTCCACCAAAATATGTTTCGCCATCGAAAAAGGCCACTATGGCCACATCACCCCACGTTCTGGTTTGGCAGTAAAAACATCAATAGCCACTGGAGCTGGTGTGATTGACTCAGATTATAGGGGGGAGGTAAAAGTCCTTCTTATGAATCACTCAGATAAAGACTTCAAAGTAAACATCTGCGATCAAATTGCCCAATTAATCATCAAAAAAATCCAAACCCCTGTCATTTATGAAACTAACTGCTTTGAAGACCAAACAAAGCAAGGAGACAAAGGGTTCGGCAGCATGGGCATAAAAAGAGTCAAATACAAATGGCTGAACACAGTAGATCCCTGGACCATAGGGTGGATGCAGTGCCAAATTCATGAAAGTAAAGAGAGGGTAGCAGAGCACCTTAGGTCCTTCGTTCATCACAAAAGATGTCCTGAGGTGAACAGGGATTTAATAAAGAGTTTCCAATTATTGTCTAACAAGGAAATGACCATGTACCTAAAAAACCTTCAGAGAAAACCAAGGTTTAAAAAGGCCTCAGAGCGGAGGAGACACAAAAACTCCCTTGAGATACCCATCGTAATACACACTGATGATGGACAAGACATAGAAGCAAAGGCCTTGATAGACTCAGGATGCATGGGTTCTGTGATAGACAAAGAATTCGTAAAAGAGAAGGGCATTCAAACCAATAAGTTACTGATACCAGTGAGAGTCTACAATGTAGATGGGTCACTTAATAAAGCTGGCCAAATCACTGAGTTTGCAATGGTTGAGTTAAAAGTCACCGACCACAGTGAAAAGATTGCCCTGTCCATTATGACTCTTGGAACAAATACCATGTTTCTCGGACATGACTGGCTTCAACTCCACAACCCCAAAATTGACTGGCCAACAGGTTGGATTGAGTTTTGGTGTAAAAATGACCACATGCCAAAATTAAAGGAAGTTGAAGATGATGAAGAGGAACATGAAGAAGTGAAGTACTCACAAGGTGATAGACTTTTCCAATTCAATCTTGAATGGTTATTTAGAAACACCTCCACCAAGATCGCTGCAAAGGATTACACTACTAAGAAGAAGAAAACCTTTGAAGAAGCGGCCCCAACATACATACATGACTTCGCAGATGTCTTTGCCAAGAAGTCATTTGACGAACTCCTGCCCAAAAGGCCATGGGACCATGCAATCAAACTCCTACCTGGAGAACATGTCATAGATTGCAAGATGTACCCATTGGGCCCGGGAAAACAAAAGGAGTTAGATGACTTTCTCAAGGAAAATCTTAAAAGCAGACGCATTCAACCGTCAAAAAGCTCCTTTGCCTCCACCTTCTTCTTTATTAAGAAGAAGGATGGATGACTTCATCCTGTACAAGATTACCAGAAGCTCAACACCATAACCATATGCAACCAGTACCCTCTATCCCTGATTAACAAACTAGTTGATAAGTTAAAAGCAGCCAAGTATTATACCAAGTTCGATGTCAAGTGGGGCTATAATAACATCAGGATGAAAGAAGGTGATGAGTGGAAGGCGGCATTCCACACGAATCAAGGACTATTCGAACCTCTAGTAATGTTCTTCAGTCTAACTAACTCCCCCATGACGTTTCAAATGATGATAAACTTCCTATTCAAGGGACTAATCGATCGGGGAGTCATAGTAGCCTACATAGATGACATAATGATTTTTACAAAGACCATAGAAGAACATAGAAAAATTGTTTGAGAAGTCCTTGACATACCAAGGAGGGAACATCTGTACCTACAATATGACAAATGTGATTTTGAGGTAACAGAAACTGAGTTCCTGGGGATTATCGTACCCCAAGACTGCATGAAAATGGAACCCAAGAAAGTCCAGGCCATCAAAGATTGGCCAGTTCTGCAGACGAGAAAGCAATTGCGTGGCTTCCTTGGTTTCCTCAACTTCTACTGGCAATTTGTAAAAAATTTTGCCCAAATTGCACACCCCTTGAATGCCCTCACATCTGAGTTAAAGGAATTAAAGTGGACACCTGAGTGTCAAAAGGCCATGGATACCCTAAAAGACATATTGATGTCAGTGCCAGCATTGGCCATGCCAACTGATGATGACCCATTCCATGTTGAAACTGACAGGTCTGGCATAGGAGTAGGTGCCGTGTTGTTGCAGCTCTAAAACAGGATTTGGCACCTAATCGCATTTATCTTAAGATCCCTCAATAACGCAGAGAGAAACTACCACATCATGGATCTTGAAATGCTAGTGGTAATCTTCGCTCTAAAAGAGTGGCGCCAATACCTGCTAGGGACTAAACATCCTTTTGAAGTCCTCGCAGATCACAAAAATCTCGAATACTTCAAAAAACTGTCAACTTATCCTATCATCAAGCCCGATGGCAACAAATCATCCAAGAATACGACTTCATTATAAAACACCAATTGGGCAAGATGAACCCTGCAGATTCTCTGTCCTGGAGGACAGATTATGAGAAGGGGGTAAACCTTGACAACAAGGATAAGATCCTTTTTCCAGACAGGTTTTTTGAACCACACAAGAAAATTTGTGCCCAGAATTGGTTGAGCATTGAAACCCAGATTTCTCAGTACCAAGGAAAGGCCGAATGATTCGTGAAAGAAGGACTCCAAAAGAAGAAATCAGCATGGAAGATGGAGGATGGACTCATAAAATGGAAAAACCTACTATATGTGCCCTACATCAAGGAACTCTGAGAACAAGTAATTAAGGAGAACCACGACCACCTGCTGGCTGGCCACCCAGGAGCCAAGCGAACTCAGGATCTAATCATGACTTGCTACTACTGGCCGACCATCTAAAAGGACATAAAGGTATACATGAGAGGCTGTGATTGATGCCAAAAGGTGAAAACATGCACCATGCCTCAACACACCCCTCTCCAACCTAATGAAGTCCCCTCTGCTCCATGGGAAGTGATTTCGGTGGATATTATAGAGCCCTTATCCAAGTCAAAGGGAAAGGATGCCATTTTAACCATCGTAGACTGCTTCTCGAAAATAATTCACCTCTTTCTGGTATCCTCAACAATCACCACCAAGGGCATAGCCATTATCTTCCACAACCACATATTCAAATTACATGGCACCCCACAGAAGATGATCTCTAATTAAGGTCCCCAATTTGTATCCCACTTCATGATCCATCTCTACTCCCTCTTATACATCCAAGGCAATCTGTCCATGGCCTACCACCCCCAAACCAATGGGCAGATGGAGCAAGTGAACTCAGAAGTAGAACTCTACTTCTGACTTTACATAAACCACTGACAAAACGATTGGGCCGATTGGCTGGCATTAGCTGAATTCATACACAACCAAAAGACTATGAGTGTGACAAGATCCTCTCCCTTCATCTTAAACTATGGCCAATAACCACTCATCACTGTTGATGGAGCATAGAAAGTTCGGAGTAAAAAAACCCAGAAGTTTGCAAGTCAAATGAAGGAAATTCAATGACAGGCAAAAGAGGTGCTAGAAAAGGTGGCAAAGGAAATGAAAAAATATTACAACCAAACTGCCTGAAAGATTGTTGAATACCAGACAGAAGATAAGGTACTGGTGGATGGAAAACATATAAAAACTGATTTCCCCACAAAAAAGCTTGAAAACAAATGCTACGGCCCTTTTAGCATAGTCAAGAAAGTCAGCCCTGCTGCCTACAAGCTAAAAATCCCCTTTACGTGGTGAGGGATCACCCAGTATTTCACAAGTCACACTTGTGGCCTTATCACAAAGCCACCTACCCGTCACAACAAAAACCAACACCCCCACCCCCAATCATCATCGAGCAGACTGAAGAGTATGAAATGGACTACATTGTAGACTCCAGAGCACAACAAGGAAAGATAGAGTACCTCATACACTGGAAAGGCTACCCCTGCAAAGAATGCACCTGGAAAACAAAAGAAAACCTGAAAAATGCTAAAGAGGCACTTCAAAAATTCTGGAGAAAGAATCCTGACACAGTCTGACAATCTACCTCAACCAAAACCACCTCTTGTGATTGTCCCTCATGCACTCATGGTATCCCACTCTTCTCAAACCCAGACTTCAAATCCTTCACTTCTTCCCTCACATGACTACCCTCATATCTATTTGATATTCCTGCTGTCTCAGAGTGACAGCCATAAGAAGGGGGTAATGTCAGAACATTTATTTTCCTTTTCCCTTTAGTTACATCACTCTTATCTTATCTTATCACACAGCCACGATCTTATTGGAATGTTCCAGTAAGTTCCATAGTGTTCCTGACCTGCCCTTAAGGCATGGTCTGTGTGCATAGGGTCATAGTATATAAAGGTAGCCAGTAGCTACATTGTATTTTCTCACATTTGGAATTCAGTTCCTTGGACTAGCACAGTTTGTGTCTGGTCACCTGACATTAGCTTATTAGGATAAGCAAGAGGAAAGAAAGTAAAAATAAAACCAATATTTTCAGAATAATGCACTATCATAACAATGATGAGTGGAAAGCAGCATTCCAGACCAACCAAGGTCTTTTCAAGCCCTTAGTAATGTTCTTTAGTCTCACAAATTCATTCATGATCTTTCAAACAATAATGAATTTCTTTTTTAAGGAGTTGACTGATCACAGTGTGGTCATAGTGTACATAGACAATATTATGATCTTTACCAAAACCATAGAAGAACACAGAAAAGTGGTTAGAGAAGTTCTCGAAATCCTAAGAAAAAAACACTTATACCTCAAATATGACAAGTGTGACTTTGAGGTCAGCAAGACAGAGTTCCTAGGGATCATCATGTCCTAGGATAAGGTCAAAATGGAACCCAAGAAGGTCCAGGCTATAAAGGAATGGCCTGTTCCCCAATTATGAAAGCAATTATGAGATTTCTTGGGATTCCTCAACTTTTATCAGTGATTCATTAAGAATTTCACTTAAATTGCCTGACCTTTAAATGCTTTGACCTCTGAGTTAAGAGAGTTTAAGTGGACTCCCAAGTGTCAAGCTGCCATGGATACTTTAAAAGAGACATTGACATCAGTGCTGGCATTAGCTATCCCAATGAATGATAACCCTTTCTGAGTTGAGATTGACAGGTCTGAAATCAGAATTGGTGCCATGCTCTCACAGCATTAAAATGGGATTTGGCACCTGATAGCCTTTATTTCCTGTTTCTGGAATGACACAGAATGAATTTACCATGCTGTTGACTTAGAAATGCTCATGGTCATGTTTGCACTCAAGAAATGGTAACAATATCTATTAGGTGCCAAACACCCTTTCAAGGTCCTAGCCAATCATAAAAACCTGGAGTACTTCCATAAACCCATTGACCTCTTATAAAGGCAAGCTCAATGGCAACAAATCATTCAAGAGTTTGATTTCATGATTAAGCACTGATCTGGTAAAACAAATCAAGCATATCCTCTGTCCCAGAGGCCAAATTATGAGAAGGGGGTAGAACTTGATAACAAGCAAAAAATCCTACTCCTAGAATGGTATTTTTACTCTGAGTTAATGGAAATTTGTGCCCAAAACTGGTCAAGCATCAAATTGCAGATTGCCCAATACCAGAAAAAGGGTGAAAAGTACATGGTAGAAGGACCTGAAAAGAAAGAGCCATTGTGGATGTGGAAAGATGGGTTAATAAGATGGAAAAACCATTTATACATATCATTTGTAAAAGAACTTAGGGAGCAAGTGATCAAAGAAAACCATGATCACCCCATAGCAGGTCACTCTGGTGCCAGAAGGACATGTGACTTGATCATGATGTGATACTACTGGCCAATGGTACAAAAAGATGTAAAAACCTATGTCAAAGAATGTAAGCATTGCCAAAAAGCAAAAAACTGCATGGTACCACAATACACCCCCCTCTATCCTAATGAAATCCCATCTGCTACATGGGAGATTATTTCAATCAACATAATTGGCCCCCTATCTGAATCACAAGGGAAAGGTGACATATTAATGATCATAGATAGATTCTCCAAAATGATTCACCTCTTTCTGGTCTTGTTAACAATCACTGCAAAAGGAGTTACCACCATATTTTGGGACAATGTATTTAAACTTCATGGCACTCCTAAAAAGGTGATATCTGACCAGGGACCACAATTTGTGTTGGCTTTTATGACTGAGCTATACATTTTTCTCCATATTGAAGGAAATCTGTCTATAGTCTATAACCTACAAACAGATGGGCAAACAGGATGAATCAACTCCAAAGTGGAGCTATACCTTGAACTCTATGCTAATCACTGACAAAACAATTGGTTTGAGTGGCTTGCTAAAGCCAAGTTTGCACATAATCAGAAGACCAGTAGTATAACCCACTCATCACCATTTATACTAAACTATGGCTAGCAATCACTCATCTCAATTGATGGAACAAGAAACATACATAACAAGGAGGCCCATAAGTTTGTGATGAGAATGAAAGAGTCCCAGGCACAGACAAAAGCAGCATTAAAAAATGCAGTGGCCAAAATGAAAAAGTATTATGACCAGACTGCAAGGAAACCAGTTGAATGCAAGGAAGGAGATAAGGTACTTGTAGATGGAAAACATATACAATTAGATTGACCAACCAAGAAGCTTGAGGACAAGCAATATGACCCTTTTACAGTCATAAAAAAGGTTGGCCCCACTGCTTACAGTATAAGCTGAAGCTTTCCTCTACTTGGTGAGGTATCCACCTAGTGTTCCACAAATCCCACTTGTGCCCATACACCAAAGAAAAGTTCCCTTTTCAAGCCAAACTGACTCCTCCCCCACTGGTCATTGTCAAGAAAAAGGATGAATATAAAATAAAATACATCATTGATTCCCAAAAGAGGTGAGGAAGAATCAAATACCTTGTATATTGGAAAGATTACCCCCACAAGGACTGCACTTGGGAACCCAAGGCATATCTCACAAATGCCAAGGGCACTCTTGAGAAATATTGAAAAGAAAATCCCAATGCAATCCATAAGGTGTATCTTGAAGATTGTGACTGCATCCTTTGCAATGGTTTTGCCACCCTCTTCACTCATCCTAACTTTAAATCCTTTGCCACATCCCTTACTCAATTCCCATCTCATCTTTTCAATATCCCTGCTGTTTTGGAGCAACAGCCATAAGAAGGGGATAATGTCAGAACCATTTTTTCCATTATGATACTTTTCCATTATCTTATCTTATCTTATCACACAACCACAGGCTTATCAGGAATATTCTAGTAAGTTCCATTGAATTCCATGCCTGCCCTAACTACATGGTCTGTGCACCTTTGATATATAAGTAGTTAGTAGTGTAACTTATATTCTTTATGCTTGGAATTCTATTCACTTTAGGTGTTCTCACTTTGAGGATTGATTCCTGATAGATACATGCTGTTCAATAATAATACTTTTTCATATTGGCAGTGGCTTTTTCTAGGGCAGCTTTTGCTTGAGCCTATGACTCCTTCATCCTAGATGCAAACTTATTAGCTTCTTTATTTCTTGTATTCTGTGCACCATTGACTATGATAAGGGGTTGTTGGCTATAGTTGAGTAGAAACAGTGAGGAGTGAGTTATGCTGCTAGTTTTCTGGTTATGCATGAACTCAGCAAGGGTGAGCCATTTAACCTAGTCATTTTGGCAGTGGTTTACATAGAGATGAAGGTGCAACTCAACTTCTGAGTTGATCTATTTAGTCTGACCATTAGTTTGTGGATAATAGGCAATAGAGGGGTTGCCTTTGATATGGAGGAGAGTATATAGGTCAGTCATGAATGCTGACACAAATTGAGGACCTCAATCTGAGATCATTCTCTTGGGAGTGCCATGGAGCTTAAAAATGTTGTTGCAGAATATGGTGGCAACTCTTTGACTGTAATCATGAATGAGACCAGGAATAGGTGAATTATCTTGGAAAATTGGTCTATAATGGTTAAGATCACATTCTTACCTTGTAACTCCAATAAAGGACTGATTATATTAATGAAGATGATTTCCCAAGAAGTGGAGGGAATTTTGTTCAGAGTAAGAGGAGTATGGGCAGGAACTGTGCAATTCTTTGCTTTCTGGAATCAATTGCAGCCTTGGACATAAGCCTCAATTTCCTTTCTCATAGTAGGCCAATAGTAGTGCATCATAATAAGATCATGCATTTGTTGAGCTCCTGGGTAACCAGCAATGGGGTGATTGTGGTTCTCTCAAATCATCTGTTCTCTAAGCTCTTTGACCCATGGTACATAGAAAAGATTCTTTCAATAGATAAAACTGTCTTTTTTGGTCCATAAGAAGTCTTCTTTCTCCAATCCTTCAGTCATGTACTTTCTGCATATTTCTGGTACTGCACAATTTGTGACTCTATGCTTGACCATTTCTATGCACAAATTTCCAACAATTCAGGGAAAAAGTAACTTGCCCATTGTTATGCCTTGGCTTCCATGAATGGAGTACTCAGGATGAAAAATCAATTGGGGAGTGATATCTTCTGCTTATTATCAAGCTCTACCCCCTTTTCATAGTCTGGCCTCTGAAACAGTGGATCAGCCAGGTTGGTCTTTTCAGAGTGATGTTTAAATATAAAGTCAAACTCCTGGATTATTTGTTGCCAATGGGCTTGTTTTTGTGAAAGGTCAACCAGTTTTTGGTAGTACTTCATATTTTAATAGTCAACAAAGACTTCAAATGGGTATTTAGCACTGAGCAGATACTGGCACCACTCTTGTAGTGTAAAAATAACCACAAGCATCTTTAGATCTGCTGCATGATAATTTCATTCTGTATTATTGAGTGAGCATGAGATGAAGGCAACCAGGTGCCAAACTCTTCCTTGGTTCTGTGATAGGACAGCTCCAATGCCAATTCTGGATCCATTGGTTATCAACTCTGAACAGATCATTGTTGGTAGGCATGGAAAGGGCTAGAGCAGATGTTAATGTGTCCTTGAATGTATTCATCACCTTTTAATGTTCTTCAGTCCATTTAAACTCCTTTAGTTTCAATGTTAGTGCATTCAAAGGTTGGGTAATTTGTGTGAAGTTTTTGACAAATCTTTGGTAAAAGTTGAGGAAGCTGAGGAACCCTTATAGCTGTTTGCACATTTGAGAAACCAGCCAATCCTTGATCATCTGAACCTTCTTTGGCTCCATTTTAACCTTATCCTATGAAACTATGATGTCAAGGAGCTCAGTCTCTTGGACTTTGAAGTCACACTTATCATATCACAGGTATAGGTGTTCTCACTGGAGTAT
This sequence comes from Boletus rubropictus, assembly GCA_038092695.1. Taxonomy (NCBI): domain Eukaryota; kingdom Fungi; phylum Basidiomycota; class Agaricomycetes; order Boletales; family Boletaceae; genus Boletus; species Boletus rubropictus. Next base: position 14,149 of record JBBPQW010000460.1, read on the forward strand.
CTATAGGACTTCTTGGACTATATGTTGATGTTCTTCAATTGTTTTGGTGAAGATCATTATATAATCAATGTATAGTATGACAATGCCACAATTTATCAACTCTTTAAAGAGTGAATTTATCCTTGTCTGAAATGTGGCAGGTAAGTTTGTTGATCCAAAGAACATTATAAGCAGTTTGAATAACCCTTAGTTGGTGTGGAAGGCAGCCTTCCATTTATCTCCTTCAGCCAATCAGATGTTGTTATAACTCCACCAGATATTGAACTTGGTATAGTGTTTAGCAGATTTCAATTTATCTACAAGTTTGTTTATCAATAGGAGTAAGTAAAATGCATGGATATACCTGGGGGTATCTGAGTTGATACCTGCACCCATACCCCCCAATATATTCACACCCACAATGTGAGTATGGGTTTACTTGTGGGTATGTAGTGTGGTGACCTGTACCCATACCCATACATACCCATACCCAGTACCCATGTGGATATACCTGTACATAGTGCTGAATTTATTTATGGGTACTGAAATCTGATATTGTCAGACTTCAGTACCCTTCTGGATGTCTAAAGGCAGACCTGCATCTATATCTGCCATTTACTTGTACCTGTGACCACAGATGCAGGTAAATGTGTGGATAGCCAAAGAAGGGACCCCACAGGTCTGGGCAAGAAGTGGGGTGCAAGAGAGTGTGCAAGAGTGATGGCAGAATATGTAAATTATGCATGTTCTGCTGTTGCTCCTGTACACTGAGGGTGACAAGAATAAGGGTGAGGTGAGGGTGAGGGTAAGGACAAGACACTGGATTCTTTTTCACAGTTGTGACATATTGTCATTGATTGAGGTGAGGTAAAATGAGGATAAGGTAAGGATGAAGATGAGATGAGGAACAGTACAATGCATGCAATTGCATTCCTTATTGTTGCCCATATTGTGTGATTTGTGGTTGGTTGAGGGTGAGGTGCTAGTGACTCAGGTGAGGTGTGTTATGGTAGCATGTTATTCCAAGAATATTCATTTTCTTTTTACTTTTTTTCCTCTTGGTTGACCTAATGAGCCAAGTACTTCCACTCAGGCCAACTTCTCTTTCTCATGCCCATAGATTTCTGATGTAATGTTCTTTCAGACTTTTTAAATGTTTTCATGACCCACTATTGTTTCATTTCTTTTAGAAACACTTTTTTTCTTTCATGGAATTCTTCTTCAAGATTCCATCACATTCCTTGGTCCATGCATGGGCCCTCCATAGTATATATAGAGTCCTCTCTTGCCTTTGTACACTAAGCTAGTTTTATGCAATTCATCCCTGCTGTAAACTCTTCATTGGTGTGAGGTTGATTACCAACAAGACCCTTGGTGCATATTAGCTCTGCTCTATTGGACTTTGTCTTGCCATTGAGTAGACACTTAGCTAGATTCTATGCAAGGTGTGTATCAAAAGAACTAGCTTGTCAATAACCCATTCTTCTATTAAGGAGTTAACTCATTACCCACCATTTCTACCCTGAAGTGCAGCATTCATGTCCCCTCAAGAACTCTGTCCCCCACCCCACAACCTCAGCCCACCACCTCTAGCAATCCTGTCACTTCTTTCTTATGAGAAGTCAAGAAATCCCTTGAAGCTGCCATTGCCCCCTCTACTTCAACAGCTTCCCTAGCTTGATGAGTAACTTTCTCTTCTTCTTCCTCCAACCAGCTGCCTATTCCAGCACTTTGCCCCATTCACATTCCAGTACATCCCTTCACCTGACCCCCTATGTCAGAACCACAAAAATCCCTGCTTCTTGACTGCCTCAACACTTCCTATATCCAAGTTATACATCGTAGCATTACTATGATCACTACTCTCTTTTACCTCAATATGCTATAGCAGAGCCTAGACGTAGAGGTCTATTCCTCATTCCTAGTTGCTCTTGCTCCTTTATCCTTAGCAATGCCTAGATGCACTTGCTACTCGAGTTCCCTAGTTGTATTGACTTCTTATGCATAACTTCCGCTAGATGTGCTCATACCTTGAGCTTCCTAGTAGTAGTCCATTTTATCTTATCTTAGATCCTTTCTAATAGATATTGGCTATTGCCGATACTCTTTATCTTATCAGGAGTACAGCCATTCTAGTTCATTTTGCTGTCTTTTATAGTTTATCCGCTTACACACGTATTCCTTACTTTATGGACACTCTAGGCCATTTTAGCCTTTATATCACTAATCATGATGTCACCATGATGTCATTCCGTTTCAGGACTTCTTCTTATCTATGACCTCATGCCCATAGACCAGGGCATAGGGCTATTACTCATATTTATACCTTATATAGATATACCCACTACCCAATTACTCATGTAGCTGACTCATTACCTAAACCCAGGGTCAAGGGTTGGTATAGGGTTGGTTATAGGGTATGATGTCACTCAGGGTATAGGGGTATTGTAGAGTATATAGCTAGGTTGCTGATGTATAGTAGAGTAGTCTTGAAATCTTCAGCCTAGCTTTATTCTTGACTCCCTGGGATTCGTCCCTTGTAGAAGGTATGGTTTGGTTGCTGCACATGTTCCTTTTGTGTGGCCTTGAAGAGGCCCTGACACCCTACCCCATCACCACCTAAAGAAAAAGAACACTCACTGTCCTCCATTCCAGTCAACCCACCCTCAGATGAAGAACTCTTTCCCTCTATGCCTGCCTCCCCTCCTCCTAAGTGTATAATGTCTTCCACTGAGCAGAAGAACAAGTTGAAAGCAGGCCTACCTGATGACTTTTCCAGCAAGTCAAAGGATGCTACCTAATGTATCATGGCCATAAAGGCCTACTTTGCAATGAATAAGGATCTTTACAACCCGAAGGACCAGATCTTGGTAACAATTAATAAGATCAGTAAAGGTCAGGGCACTGCATTTGCAGAACATTGGTATGCAAAGATTGACAATAATGTGATTCTGGCATAGGAGAAGATATTTGACAAGTTAGTCAAAGATTTTCACAGGATCTTCTTCCCATTTGATCTTGAGGCCAGTGCCCATAGAAAGATGAGAGAACTGTGATAGGGGACAAGTGAAGATGGATTCTGCAATTACATGTTAGAATTCCAACTGGCCGCATTGCAAGCAAGGATCATCAACCAGAATGTGCTGATCAACCAGTTTTCCAGAGAACTTGACCTGAAGCTTGTGAAAATGATCTTGTCCATGGGAGAAATTCCCCTCACCTTGGAGGGATGGATCTCTGTTGCACAGGTTTCATGGGCAGCAACAACATATTAAGGAGTTATGTCAAGGCAGGTTCTCCTTTGTATCAAGTTAGGGCCATGATCCAAACATCATGGATATTGATGCAATATGACTCACTCCAGTATAACATGCAGAGCATATGAGGAAAGGTCTATGCTTAATTTGTCACAGAAAGGGTTGCTTGACTTGGAACCACCCTTGCCCCAACAATAATTTGACTTCTATCCCACCTCCACATCCATCATGAAACCTGGAGCAGGCCCAAGCAGCACCCATAATGCCTGTTGCCCCTACCCCTGAAGCCCAGCCATTGAAGCTGGCCAAGTATGTGCATTATTTTAAAGTGAACAAGGTAGATGCAGACAAGATCCTTCATGCACTCAAGGCATGCTATGAAGATGGAGACCAGGAGCCTTTAGCCACAGCTAGGCTCTACAAAGAGGATTTTTGAGAAGGAGGGAAGTGCCAATGTCTTTTCCTTCTATATGCCTTGCTCCTGTAATTGTATCCAATAGAAATAAGAATTCAATGCACATTACTGTCTCTCTATCACCTGACAGAGCCCAAAACATTGAAGCAAAAGCCCTGATCAACAGTGGGGCCACTGGAAATTCCATTCATCTAAACTTCATTAAAGAACATGACCTGCCCATAGTCTGCTTATTCTAACCTCTTCAAGCCTTGAACATCAATGGAACCCTGAACAAAGGAAGGTTTATTTTCTATAAGAACATCCTATAGCTTACAATTGACAACACTCTCAAAGAAAGGGAATTTTTGGTCATCACCTCAGGAAAAGACAAGGTTATTCTAGAAACACCTTGGTTAAAAGTGATAAACCCTTTCATCAATTGGAACTGAGAACACATCTCCATCACACTAGCAGCCTATACCCCCACTCACAATCATTTCCTCACCAACAACAAGTAGTACCTGGTCAAGACCCTTTTTATTGATCCCTTTTATGAAACTGAAATGAAGCTATGAAAAACAAAGTGAATTCGTGGAGTTCCTTTTTTACTATGGGCCTCGAAATTATTAAGAAAGGTAACCATTGCCACCAAAATTGCCCAGCAATAGGAAGGAAAAGGCAATGTTACCAGACTAGGCCAAGAAGTTCATCCACATTTTCAAAGAACAAACCCACAATAAGCTTCCACCCTCCCATCCATTCAACCACATCATTTCCCTCCATTTCTCTTTCATCCCTAAAGTCACTAAGGTGTATCCACTCAATCCAAAAGAACCCAATGCCTGTAATGTGTTCACTAAGGAACACCTTAAGACTGGATGAATCCAACCCTCTAAATCCCCATAGGCCTCCTCTTTCTTTTTCATTCCAAAGAAAGATGGATCAGTTCAACCCTGCCAGGACTATTGCTACCTGAAATCACACACAATCAAGAATGTCTATCCCCTCCCATTTATAGTGACTCCAAAAACCATTGCAATAACTAACCCTGATGCAGTGCACAAAGCGCACTGCAAACACCTATGGGAATTATGCTTAGCCTTGGTGAGATGGAATGTAGTACATACTCTGGGCTACAAATCAACCCTTGGGTCATGTGATTTGATACAGGGGCTGCGGAGATATGCTCATTTGAAAACAGTGACTCCATTGCAACAGTTTTTTCACTTTTAATATAAAGTAGATATTTTGGATATATCAGTACTTGGTATAGCCTCCTTTGGCCTTAAGCACTGCCTACACTCTCCTAGGCATGCTTTCAATCAACTTCTGACACTCCTCAACTGGTATCTTCTTCCACTCCACCTGAATCCTTTCCCACAACTCATGGATTCCATTAGGAGAATGTTCATGCTCTGCCAGCCTTCTCTTGAGACAATCCCAAAGGTGTTCAATGGGATTTAAGTCAGGAGACTGTGCAGGCCACACCATAGTCTGGAATTCCTGCTCCTCTAGCCATTCCTTCACCTTTCTGCAGGTATGCTTGGGGTCATTATCTTGCTGAAAGATGATGTCAGGAGGATAAAGACCATAATACTGCAGGGTATCCAGCAGTTCATCCTTCAAAATCTGAAGGTACAGGTTC
>JBBPQW010000461.1:0-19422 GCA_038092695.1 Boletus rubropictus
AATTTTTGTAATTCGCTGCGGCCCAAGGTTTTGTGACGTCGAGATCTCCATCCTTTGGTCAGTATGCGAGTATACCCGGCCGGTCGTTGGTTCGAAGCGCTTCTCCTGACCCGGCGGAGGAGGCGGAGCCATCATACTGTGATTTGTGTTGAGCAACCGTGGTTGTCGTGGGGACGTTGACTGTTGTTCATCTGCAGGTTGGAGTGGTCTCACTCGAGAATTGTCCTCTCCATGACATGCATATTGCCTAGGGAGCGAATAAGAGAGTTGCGCGAGAGAAAGACGAGAGCATACTGTGCAAACCGACTACTACCGGGTTTGTTAAGCGTATCTGCATATTCTTGTCCAGACGGCTCTCGTCGACTGAAATTGGGGTGTTCTCCAAGAGGGAGAGTAAGGCGCAATGGACCCACCGGTGTCGGGACGGATCTCGGGCTTGAGTTTGTCTTGATGCTACTATTTTGACTGGCCCTGTTTCCTTCGCGCTGACCTACATGAGCGATGATAGTAGCTTACCCTCGTACTTCGACCATGGGTCGCTTCCTGTTGTGGTTCAAATGCGCAGATGGTTCTCGGGTCTGGTCCGTAGTGAATGACCTGCTACGATAAGAGTGAAGTTCTTTCTGTAGGGCGTCGACATCCCTGGAGGGCAACTTTCACTGTGAACGAATCAATCGGACAAAATACCGACTTTTTCAAAGACCTGCGCTCGTTTCGTAATCGATCGCAAGTCGAAGAAAGCTGCAAGCACCGAATGCGATAATGTCGCACGAGGGCAGCAAGCGAATCTTGCTGAAACTGCGTTCGGTAGGGGAGAACAGTCACGCGCTAAGATGTAGAGTTACCCAGCGCGACGTGCCTTTACAGCGCTGGCCATGCCGTCGATTGCGTGAGGCAAAAAGCGAAACCAATCTGACATGGGTGGATCGATCTAGGAGAGTACGAAGGTGAGGGATGCGAGAGAGAAGAAAGGGTGCATTACGTTGCGCTGGAGGGGCACTAGTTGTATGCCCTGGTCACCACACTTTGCGCAACTCTGGTTAGGGTCTAGTTGACGTCTTTAGTACTCGATGACTGCGTGAATCAGAGCAACAGAAACTGACTGAGGTGAGAGTTGCATAAAACATGGCCACATTCCGTGATCCAAAACGGCACAGGAGGAGGTCCTCGGTCGGGGGGCGAGAAAGGAATATGACAAACTGAGCAGCTAACGAAGTCCCAGAAATCAAAGCCTGGGTCTTGTCTGACTGTGGATCGCTCGTCCATCGCCCGTCCAGACATCGTCAGCGAGGGTGCTGAGGCGCGACGTGACGGATCACGTGCCAGCGATCGTCTTGTTGTAATTATTATCGCGCCTCCATCACCTCTGCCACTCGCTGCATTCAGGGATGGAGGTTCCTCAGTCTTTCTCTCCTACTGGTCCCTCGAACCCTATGTTGTCTTCTCAAGGGCCAGATCCCACTGCGTCGGCACATCTTGTTTGTCCAGGTCCTTCACAAAGACCAGACACTCAGCATCAGCCGAAGTTTCCATCTGCCCGTCCTCGCCCACTTATTTCAACCCTCGGCTGGGATATCAAGTCCATCATCGCAAGATCTTCCAATTTTCATCCTGTAAAGCGTGTGCATTACACTTCACCGAATGCCAGAGTTGAGATCGTCATCCCCGAAGTTGAAAGGGACGGCAACCCTTTGATAATCAGTGGTTGGAACAGACATCCCAAGTGGCCAAAGTCTTTGTTCAATATCGACTGGTTAAAACAGAATGGAGAACAAAGTGAGCCGTGTTCTTTTCTTTGGGATTTCTGTCTGACTCCGGCGTCCAAGACCCAACTGTCCGCAATGTACACAACTGGGCTGACTTCAAGATCACCATGGACGAAGTCATCAAAAAACTGTACGAGAGCCCGCCATATGCAACCGCGGATGGTAAGCTTCAAGATGCGTAGGGTGAACAAGACTCACTTCTCCTTCAGAAGAAGAACGACTCTATGGAAAGGATAGCGAATGTCCCGCGGCATGGGCAGAATGGCTTGTGCAGTCGGGTGCTATACCTGAAGATTTTTTATTCCATGGCTCAAACGACTTCCTCAAGTTCCTCCCTGACAAGGTTTGTTGCCGACCGACTTTTCCTTCTCTTCGCCTCATCGGTTTAGGCCAAGGTTCAGACTCTTATGTGCTACATTGGCATAGGGGACACGTTCACTCCGTTTCACAAAGACCTGTGTGCATCGTCTGGCCAGAATCTTATGTGTTTTTCAGAGCGCTCTGGGTCGGCATTTTGGTTCATGACAAAGTCTTCAGCTGTACCTCGGGTTGCCGCATATTTTCACCAATTAGGACAAGAAGTCGATCTAGAAACGCATGTAGTGACCATCGAAGAACTCGCAAAAGCTCCCTTCGACGTGTATATCGCTGAGCAGCAAGTGGGAGATTTAGTCCTTGTTCCTCCGAGAGGCTGCCATCAAGTGGTCAACAAGGGTGGAATTACGATCAAGACGTCGTGGTCCCGAATGTCTCTCAATGGTCTGCAGACGGCGCTCTGGCACGAGCTTCCCATTTACCATAGGTCAGAGTTTTGGTGCTATAGTATACCAAATGCATACCAACTCGTCATGCGCAGAGTGTGCAGACAGGAGATATACAAAGTCAAATCCAACATATTCCACGCACTGCAGCATTTCACCCGGCTCGCAGAAGATTCGCCGGAAGGTCGCAGCACCACATCTACAGAGAACCTGAAGCAACTTGTCAGCCTATTCGATGAGATCCTTGCTGCAGAATTCTCAGCTTCTCGCGACTCGATGCCCCATGTCTCGCAATCAGACATGTCTCACACCGACAATCTTCAGTGCGACTTTTGCGGGGCCGATATATTTCAGAGCTTCTTTGAATGTGACTTTTGCCTTCCTGTATCGTCTTCTGGGGTCTCCTCTGGTATTCTACCAGTCGGTGATGGTCTTGTTCTCTGTCCCTTGTGTTACGTGGAAGGCAGGACATGCCAATGTGGAGAGATGCAGCCAGTTCAGTGTCGGCCATTTAATGAGCTTCTGGGAGTTCGGGACAGGGTGGTCATGGCAATTCAGCGCATTAACAAGGACTACATCAATGTGCACGGGCGCTTATCTTCGCAACCACTGTGAGTTGTGTCCATTGTACGTGGGTTTGTGCTCACCCGAAGAAGTCGATTGCTTTCCGGACGAGACCCGAATGTATTCGAGGCCGCCTGCAAGTTGTTCCAAAAACAAGTAGACCACAAGGTGTGTCCCCTACATAGCAATATGTCAGTATTTGACACTCTGCAGGCAATTAAAAGTTGTCGAGCGCGCCTGTCGCACCAGGTGCCTAGTTCCGCAGGCATATACTGCAAGCTTTGCCATTTCTCCAAATGTTATGCCCACCTGCTGGAATTAGACTTCGTTCATTCGGTGGATGCCATAATCTTGTCTGATGGGGACACGGATTGGCATCAGTTTCACCGCAATGGTGCACAGCAGTATCTAGAAGTACAGCAGCACATCATCGAGGACGAGGAAAGGGGTTCTCGCCCCAATGCGTCACACAGGCTCGTCTACCTGGCCAAGACTTTTACAACTTGTAGGGCCATAGCATCTGAGGTAGTTAAGCATGGCTGGTACGACCGATTCGTAAAGACAACAGCAATTCCGGTGGGTCATAACTCCGAATTCACCTTGCTGTCTACTACATCACGCCCAGATTGCGAATAGTCCTGCAAGGGCGTTAATTGGATTGCCAGACGACATTGACGGTAACGAACAGTATGAGATCCACACCTCGGACGGTTCTCCTTCAAGCAATTTGGCAAAATCAGCGGAAAAGGACAAGCCTCTTCAAATGATGGATTCTCGTCGTACTTCGACTCCTCCATTTGTTACATCCTCCATCGGGGGCTTCAACGAAATTTTGCCATCTCGTCAGCCCAGCCCACCAGCCATTCCTGATCTCCACCCGCCTAACATTGAACCAGTGTCTCCCTCCCCAAAATCCGGTACGATCCAAGTGCTTGGCACTCCTGCCAGCGCAGGCATTCGGGCTCACCACGACATTTTGACGTATGATTGCCTTGCAGCCCCTTGCTCGCCTTCGAGTACGAAGCCATCTCCTATAGTGGCATCTCTTTCATCTACCGCTATAGATGATCTGGGGAATCTTAGTGACCTGACTGATCTCTCGGCTGAAGTCGATTCACCACCACGCAGCTTGATTGCTATCACGCCAGTTTCGGAAACATCGGACCAACAACTTTCCATGGAGCCCGCGCCTTCCCTGACATCGCTCCCTGGTGCTCCTTCAAACACTCAACTTGCGGATGAGTCAAAGCAAAGACCAAAGCTTGTTTTTGATTGTGTGGAAATCCCGCAATCGGAGTGGCGTAATGAAAAAGGAAAAGGAAAAGGAGAAAAGATTTCATCACCTCGACGAAAGCGAAAGCGAGTTATTGATTCTTCGTCGTCACATATTGCCAACCCCGACTCCGATGACTTGCCGTTGGTCGTGCCAGAGATATCCCTTCAGTTATCATTGCCAAAAAAGAAAAAGAAAACGCCCAAAGGTCCTGCTCCTCGGTGAGCCTGACCCACTCGCTGCAACAAGCAGACCCTTACGCCAGACGACTTGAAAGGCTATCATCATCCTCCAAACGCACGCATTCCTCCCCCGATGTCCGAAACCCACCAACCCCAAACAATTTTCTTGCCAACGCACTGAATCAGACATTCCAACTAAATAGCACTAGTGCAACTTCTCGTACCCCTACCACACCCCTCCCTTTCGATGCAATCCCTCCTGTCGGGAACGTTGCTATCAGCCCTGCTGTGAAACCCCAATATAAGGACTTTGGTGTACAAAAGAACCTCAGCTTCGCTCGAAACACTACCACCGTCCAGCCATCCGAGGACTTGTCCAGTTGTATAATGAGATTGGAAACAGAGAACCGTGATCTGCGGGTTCAAGTGGAGGCGTATAGGCGCGACCGCCAGGTATACCACGAAAACTTGGATGAAATCAATAGGCGGTATAACTCCTTTGAACATCATCGTTATTATCCACCACCACCACCGAGTGGCCCACCGAACCTCACCACCCATTCACCTCCAGACGTCTCCAGCCACCCTAGGTGGCGGACGCGAGATGTCATGAATCCCAGCCGAATTCAATCTATGAACGCCCGAGAGCCAGATCATCCCCCCATTGAGACCCTCCCTCTATCCACACACACTTCTCCCGACAGCGTTTCTACGTCTCCTTGTCGGCGAACACCAATGGAGTCACGCAGCTTCGGTATGAGGGCCCACGGAGGTGTTCAAGGTAGCCAGTTACAACCTCATACCAGGCCTCAGCAACACGGTCGCAGACATGGTCCCGCCGAACCAACGAGCAGAAGGAGACGAAAGGATAAGCCGCGAGAACCACTCTCTTTTGGTCGCAGTGAAAAACAGATCGAAAGCCGAGCTCTGCCCAACTCCGTAATCGTCGAAGCTGGGGGCTCCGGTACCTCACCGAGGATCGATGCAGCAGTGACACACGAACATGACAAAGTACATGACGAAAGTCGGTAGTATCTTGAACTTTTCATCCTCGAGAGTTGTAATACGTTCTCACTTATCCACCATGCATATACCAATCTCTTCTGTTGTTCCATAGCCAATTTGTGCCCTCTGACTTGTATCCTTGCTACCGCCTACCGCCTAGTTGAGATGTCAAGCATAACTGATTTCCCGAACACATTTGCAAAACACTAATCAGATAGTAAAAAGCGAACACTTCGGGTTCCGTGATAGTAAAAATATTGAGTCTGAAAATGTCAGCATTACCATGTCCTGGTAAGAACCATATGACCAAGTGAAGCGAATATTAAGGTGCGGCTAATGAAGGGGGTATATCAAGATTCGATGAAGGAATGACTGGCAACGTGTGACGATGTATGTTCATGGTAATAGAGAAGAACGATAGAGCAAGGGCAGAGCTATGTTGGAGATGGGTCTCTAACCGCATCGACATGTGATGATCCTCCAGAAACTTGACTTGGGCTCCTGAACATCGCCATTTTGGTCATGATACTCGTCTCCTTGTGATACACCAATTTCATTTCCTCGTGCACGAACATTGCTGATCGCCGGTGGTGCAGCACCCACCGTCGACATCATTGGAGAGGCACGGCCGTAGGGCTGGTTGGAGTATGCTTCGTCGTTTCCGTAATCCATGCCAGGAGTCGCACTCGCATATGGGTGTTGTGGAATACCGCTGTAGCTCGCTCGGTTCTGAGGTGTTGATATGGGAACATTGACCTGAGCAGCCGGTGATAGGGGTGTGGCCTGGCCAGGCGTAAGCGCGTTTGGGACTCTGCGCTGCTTCGACCCGTGGCGAACGAGTGCAGGGGAGGGAGGAACAACCTGCGGGTTGCCTTGGGACGCCCTTCTCCACTCGGCGTCACGTTGTCTGTCGAAATCCCGTCTACGATCCTGAGGCTGAGCTGCTGATACATTCTGGACTTGGGGAAGGACTGGTTGCTGACCCTACATGCCATTATATCGTCAGTTCATAATAGATTGACCGTGTATAGAATGACACACCGTCGAGGCTTCCCAACCTTTCCCGCCTGACCGTCTGATGAGCTGAGAAGGAAGAGAGGTGCGTCCGCACACACCGTTCAACAGATTCCAATCAAAGACACCATCGTCAACGTCATTGTTGTTTTTCATGACCTTGGCAAACAACTCTCGCAAAAAATCATAGTCGGGAGTTTCCTCGAAACCGAGTTTACGGACATAATTCAGATAGATACCAAACTCCTCTGAGGAATTGATCAGATAGCATTGGGACTTCCGAGTTCAGTAACCGACCTGGGTAGCCTTCGCAGAGTTCTCTAATTTGCGTTGTTTGCTTCTTTTCTCCGATCTTCTCGTACTTCTGCTTGTTTGTTGCGGCTTTCAGACCTTGCCAGGGCAAGCTGCCACGGAGGAAATACATGAAGACATGGCCAAGAGATTCCAAATCATCCCTGCGGGATTGTTCTGCCAAGTGAAAGTCTCAGCGATGAGGCGGCAATTAACCATTAGCTCCGACGTACCCCGTCCTAAGTGCGTATTGATGCTCATATATCGCGCAGTACCGCTGAGACTCTTCCGTTCACGGTAAGGAATGTGCTGTTTCGTCTTTGGGTCACGGTATTGCTTGGCCATGCCGAAGTCAACCACATGGATGACTACAGTAAGCCTTGTTGAGGGTCTGTGTCTTCTGTGAGTCAACAACGAAACCTACCATTCGCAGCCTTGGTTCCTGGACGACCGATGAGAAAGTTGTCGGGTTTGATATCACGGTATATGAGATTTTTCTCGTGGATGATTTGTACTCTGGAGATCTAAGGAGCAACGTTAAGGCACGTCTATTGTTCGAGGCTGGGCTGTGTCGCACCATCTGCCTTGCGGCCATGCAGACGGTTTTGGTGGAGAACTTGCGCCCACACATGTCGAAAAGGTCTTCCAAGCTGGGACCGAGGAGATCTATAACCAAAATGTTGTGTAGACCCTCTTGTCCAAAGTGATAGATCTGGGGTATCCCGGCTAGAAACGACGTTGGTTGAGGTTGGGATGGTGTGTAATAGAGAGACGCACGGCAACCGGCGAGGATGCGATACGAGCGACATTCATCGCGTAGTTGGGGAGCTTCGGCCTTGCGGGGCTCCTGTGAGAAAATGTGAGAAAGTGGACAAGGGAGGGGAGATGCTGGAGACGCACAAACTTGATGGCGACGGTGGTCGAGTTGAGCAGGTTGGTCCCTGGGATAGACGGTGAGGAATGATGATGGCGTACGGGATGGATGGAGTACCTTCGAAGATGACGCCGAAGGAGCCCTCGCCGATTTTCTTGCCAACGCGGTAGTGGACGCCGACGACGTTGTTGGTGCCAGAGGGATGAGAGGCCATTATTGAGGATACGTACTGGTAGAAGGGACAGGGCGGAGACTGAGCGGGAGAATGGACAGGGCTGGCGAGGCTGGGATTGCCTGCGCAGAGAAGAATAGAAATCGCAGAGCTGGACGGTTTCGGTTAGTTGTACGGATACGCCAACATCATGTCCACTAATTTAAGCATTTACTCTAACAACAAACATCCGCCTCGCCTTCTTTCGCCCCATGGCTACCCCGCGCCCGACCTAACTGCCCTCATCGTGGCCACCGCAGCTTCCACAATCCCCGGAAACGTCCCTTCCAGTCATCGCCACGGTAGTACCCTAACGTCTTGAATTCGCAAGCGATGACCGTCGGTATCCGTTTGATCACATCTCTACACGTGCGTCCATGTCAATACAAAACCTCTTTCGAATGACAGTCACCTTCGCACTCATGAAAAGCTGCTGCCTTTGGGCTCGACATACTTGAGCCTGCTAACCTATCCATCTGTCGGATTCCATTCAAAGTGAGCAGCGGTGATTGCCAAATGAAAGCTTTTCTCTAGTGGAAAATAGCATGCCATCCTCTTGGTCGGCATCCCATTCATGCTGGACATTGGGCCTGTGCAGAGCAGCGATGATCAGCTCCAAGTCCCGTAAAGGGCCCGTCGAAATGGTAAAAGTCACCCAAACTTACGACAGTCGGGTGTCATCCTCCGCTGGTACCTTGTCGAGGGTTCTGCTCGAATTAAATAATCTCCGCCAGCAGGGTAGAGCGTCATACACAAAATGACCTTTGCCAATGGCGTCGATGCGCTTATTTCCAGATCGACATCGTACTCCAGTGGAAAGAAGGTTGACCCGTGCGTCGGATATCGGATATTGCGCTTTACTGTAGTAATAATGTTGTACATTTGGTTCCGTGGAATGGGAGTACCAGCGTCCAAACCGCATCCCCGGCTCGCAAGGTCCTGTCACAAGTTATTCCCCAAGACATCCGCTTGATGCGCACAGGATAGGTGTTGCCTTGCCAGAGGTTCGCAGGAAGGGGATGGCCACCGCCCCTCGACATGTTTGCCAGGGTCGGTGGATCGTACAGGCCAGATTTTACTGCCAGCTTCGTTGGATTGCCAATCTTCCCACTTGACGCCCTCATAACTAGGTGGACAAAAACCATCAGACGATTATTCAGAGGAACACAAGTAGTGTCCACAAAATACACGTAACACAGGTTACCATGAGGGGGGTAACACTAAGCGACAAGTAGACAAATTCACGCACACACAACCCGCGGAAATAATCCAACGTATGTTCTGTTGAAAGGTGATGCTCTGGAAGTGCTCAGAACAATCACCTCTACCACCAAAGCTCTTAGCGAAACTCGAAGCAGGAGCTCGAGCGTTCAGGAACGTGACTCAGCGATAACTGCTGATACCTGAGATGTGTGCGCATCGCTCAGTTGATGCACAACCATAACTGAGACACCACGCACGGTTCGGAATTTTGGTGGAAATAGAAGCCACTCATAGTGGCAGCCGGCGGTGGAGAACGGGGGCCAATAGAAGATCCACGTCCTCGCCGGACGCTAGAGTCTCGACGACGACGACCAATGGGAATAGATTCCAGCTTACCAGGGGAGGGCGATGTCAGTAAATCGCCCTCTCCGTGCTCCTCTGCGCAGAGGGGAAATGATTGAGTGACGGAGCGTATATTGGTTCCTGGGCATGGGGGATTGAAGTCCACACAAACATAGTAGAAACCTGTCAGAGAAGATGTAACGTTGGCATGCCATGGGCGCGAAGGACCGTTCCTGAGACAGAGCGTGGACGTACCAGCAAAACTTGCACCATTGATATCTTGTACTCTATGATCAGGGACAAGGAATCTTTCCTTCCACCTCATGAAAACGGCCCCCCGATCGCGATCAGGCATAGTCAAATGCGGTCTCCTAAGCTCGTTCTTGACATGTCGGAAAGCCGGAAAACGTTGCCAATGGACCATATCTTCCTGTTCGTTTGCTCCCCACTTTTGCGTCAGAAAGCCGTAGCGGCTGCCAATGATTTCTGCATCAAAGTAAGTCGTCAACTCGGGCCAATCATCGGTCAGACCGCGTATACGGAGGTACCCGCACAGGAAAGAGGACGAGAAGTCGACGTCCTTTAGCTCATCAGTACATGGCAATCAGGCGACACGAGCAGAACATACAACAATGGTGACATTAACATCATAGCTGTTCCTGCCACTCTTCTGTGTTCCCTGAAAGGTCGCTCCGGGATACAAGCAATGGTGGCGCTGCGCGCGGACACGCAGGTGGGTAATATCGGTGGCAGGGTCCGGTAGGGGAATGGACACAAATGACCCTTGGGAACGACCACGAGGGAGGGTATCTGAAGGAGAGCGCTGCTGACTGGGAGTGGATTCGGAGGAAGCTGCCATGGTCTGGACGGAGAGCGCAGGTTGTGGAGCCACCAAGGGCGGAAACTGGGGAAGGGGGATTTGTGGGACGTCCATGTCGATGTCATCCTCGAAAACGAGGTCTGATTGTGGGCAGATAGAATGGGCTTTCCTTACAGGCATGACTGAAAAACGACAACGAGCGATGGTCCTGGCAGGTCTGTGCTCTTCGATATTACGTACTCTATCGGTCACGTGTGCCTCAGAGCACCTCCTCCCACTTCTCCTCGCGGCTACTGTGGGCTACACCATCTGGGTGTTCCGACTCGGAGGACGTATAGGCTCGTGGCCCCGCCGAGCCCTGAAAATCCATTGACGCGTTAACCGTGATCGGCAGAGTGAGTGTTCTTATGCCTCCTCGTCTTTGACGTAATGAGATATGAGTTGGCAGCATCTGTCCGTCTAGCATATAACGCTACAATGCCCAGCTGGGTAATCTCAAGCCCGGATCCTACCAAGTTGGCGCTCTACGAAAACACGAATCGCAATTCCCTTCCATTCCTTCGGGCAGCCAAGATCAAGGAGGGCTCCGACAAACACAAACAATTGATGGTCTGTTTTATCTTTTCATAAACCCCATGCAATCGTGACTTGCAGGGCACCATAGAGAACCATCCAAGCGCTTCATCATCAGTACCTACACCCATGCAAGTATATAGAAGACCAAGCACCAGACCGTGTGGATCAACTCATTGCTGAAGTATGTATGCATGTCAAGAGCCACTTGCAGACTAATTACTTGCTCTGACCCAGGCCCAACTCAGCCTTCCATGGTTAAACAAGTATGAACAAGCATGGCCTGCCAGAGTTTATCTCAAAAGATATGTGGCCGGAAGGCGGCCTCACCTCATGTGTACTACGTCTTCTCACCGGGGACAAACGAGGTTACAGAAGTCACAGGCTTCCCACAAAGTAGTTCAGTTCTTGCATATTGAAGTTGTACTATTCTGATTTTGATTCTGGTGATATTTACAGCCCAGCAGGAAGCTCGAAAATTCTAATGGTACTCTAGTAAGTTCATTTTTCCTGACTTTGGTAGATTATCTTAATTGGGTGTAGAAGGACCATGATTCTACTGTAAAGGACTTTCTGAGTTCCTTGATGCCCAGTCTTGAGCACCATCTTGATGCTTTAGTTGAGCTGGGTGTCAAAGATCAGAAAACCCTTCAAGCTTTTTTATCTTGGCCACAAGCAATCCAGGAACAGTTTTTGGATGAAGGTAATAAGGTGCTGAAGCTCACAAGCCTTGAAAAAAGGGGCTTATTGGTAGGCTGTAGTTTGATGGCACAAAAGACACTGCAAGAGTTTCTTGTATATACATAGTAAAGCTAGGATGCTTTCTTTTCTTATATTGTAGGAAGTAAACTGTTGCCCTTATGCATTATTTTCAGATAGGGAACAAATGAAATTTCAGTGCATCAATGCTAATTTTTGTGATTATTAGAGTGTTGTATGTTGTGATCATAGGGTTCTTATGTATAATTCAGTGGGAATTCACCAAGAATGTGCCGAAAGCATGCTGAGTGCCAAACATAAGCATTTTCCTTGCATTGCAGGAAACCTTGCAGGAAACAATGAATGATATATAGCAACAAAGACTCAGTTCAGTTATAAAGTACCATCTGCTGGATGGTAATAATATGCAGTTTGGTAATTGAGGTATAATATACATGCAGCCACTGTCTGACATTTATCAAGCCAGTAGCAAACCATGAACATAGGGGAGAAAAGGAAGAGTAGTTCCACATGTTGAGCCACTTGCATCGCTGGGCTCCTGGCTGGGTGCTTCGGGGCACCAATCTCCCTGGTGCTTCCGCTCGCAAGCCTGTCTCTGCCGACGACGTGCACAGATACAATGCTGACAGGCGCCAAGGGCCACGCACACACCAGCGTGTATTATTTTCACCGATCTAACACGGATCGTCCATGAAGTGCTCCTGGGTGAGTTGTTACACAGGGTGGACCGAGGTGTGGACTGGGATCGGAAGAGCCGGGTCTACATCAAGAAGACTCAACACGAAGTGATTCCTCTTGAGGGGTATCAGAAACGTTGGGAGGTGAGTGGTGCGGTGGGGGTGTTGCAGCGGTGAGGATGAGGTGCTAGAGACGGAGCAGGGAATCTTTCGCTACCGAGCTGGGCACAAATCGGGCGTAGCTGTCGGGCTATAGGAGGTCACGTGAGTCTGTTTTCTTGAATCAGATACTAGCGGGACTATGTTCGAGTACGGGTTATCAGTGAAGATTAAGTATCGCGTAGCTTTCGGTGGTGAGCATCGGAAGCCACTGAATGTTACCTCGCAGGCCGATGAACCCAGCACATTTACTAGCCAGTGTGGTAATGCCATCATGCTACATTTACCTACTTTCCTTACATTCACAGGGGCTACCGGCTTGTAAAGAACATGTGATTCATGCTTACTGAATGTGATCACAACAAGGAGACCATGATGGACTATTGCAGTTGGAAGAGAGTGGGTAGAAAAAAGCAGGATGATGAATGAAAGGAAGAGAGGGCCTGATGAGTGACACAAGACTATGGGATCACGCTCGTATGGAACATATGTCAAGATGCGTTATCGTATTCAGAGCTCGTCATCCTCTTCTGGGAGAGGGACATTCTCAGCCTGACATTCCAAGTCAGTCACACATAGAACAACCAATGAATGAAGATCAATGACCTGCTTCAATTCCGCTTCGTATTGCTGAATCAGCTTGGTATCCAAAGCAACTTCAGCAGGAGCAAGAGCCGGTGCTGCAACGAATTCAAGTGCAGGATTTCTATGATACAAACGTTCAACTTTGGATAACGACACTATAATGGTACCCAGGCTTACCCGACCAGCTTCCTTGCCAACCACAGAAAAGGTTTCTCGAAGTTGTAGTTCGATTTCGCAGAAATCTCAAAGTACTGGAGATTCTTTTTGCGATGGAAGGTGACAGCACCTGTCTTCACTTTACGTTCCTATAGTGTTACTGATATCAGCCTGTCCTCGGGGCTGTAGTAGTGTGCATGACTGACCTTGACGTCGACCTTGTTTCCGCAAAGAACGATCGGAATGTTCTCGCAGACACGCTCGAGATCGCGGTGCCAGTTAGGCACATTCTTGTAAGTGATTCTCGAGGTAACGTCGAACATGATGATACCACATTGGCCTTGTATGTAATAACCATCACGAAGACCACCGAACTTCTCTTGACCTGCAGTATCCCAGACGTTGAAACAGATAGTGCCGAAGTTGGTCGAGAATGTTAAGGGGTGAACTTCGACACCGAGAGTGGCTACGAGATGCGTCAGGAATATGGATATCACGAGTGTGGCAAATAGAGGCGAACCAATATATTTCTTCTCGAATTCGCCAGTCAAGTGGCGCTACGTGGGCGAGGATCAGCACGCGATCGGGTTCAAAGGCTGTCATTGTGGGATGTCTTTACCTTGACAAAGGTGGTTTTTCCGGTACCACCGTCACCGACTAAGGTATTTTGATGCAATACACAAAGACATTGGGGGGGGGGGTATTGTTGGAATGCGACGAAAGCGAAAGGGACAGGGATCGATCAAGCATGGAGAAAATCAGTACTCAAATAAACCATGACACAGAAAATGGGCATGTTGACTCGTACCAAGGACAAGTTTGAAGGTGGGGATCTCTGTCGAAGCCATTTTGTGAAATTACGGTATTCTAGGACAAGAGAAAGGGATAGACAAACGGAACAAGGTCAAGAGCAAAAATCAAGACGCTGAGATAAGGTTTTCTGTGCCACAGCCAGATTTGGCCATGTCACCAAGTTGTCAGCTCTGCTTGCACACATATTGGACTTGAGTGGGTTGTTCAGAGACCTGTAGATTGAGTCGACAGTCGGATCCCCGATCCCACGAATGCCTCAACTGTGCAGCGTAGTCGTTCACGACCTGGTTAGGTGCCGCACGGTATGGTTGATAATATCGTGCGCTCGACCGATACTTGCAGCATGTTACTGACTTCACGCCTACACCGCTCTCACAAATGTTGCAGAAATCGGATATTTTCCGACATGCATGTCACGTTACACAAATCATTGTTAAAAATATTGTGTCTACGATGTCAGCGCTCTGACGTTCTATGTCTTCACCGCCGAGAAGTAGATATGATTAGATATTACAAGACATTAGGATGTCAGCAAGTGATCAAAGTGCACCAGGCTATCCCTCGTGAGCCAAAATGTCATCGTCAACTCTCTGCCATCAGGAACTTGAGTGTGAGAGACGAGGTGCCCTGACTGGGAAGGGCTCGGACGAGTGTGCACGGACGTGCCCAGCCGCCTTAACGCGCCAGAAGTGACAGTCTCGTTAAGCAACACACGATCCTCTGAATAGCGTCCAATCATGACACCAATAATGGAGAAACCATGAGGGCCCACTCTGAATCGCTGTCCATCCTCGAACTTGGACTCCAGGTCGTCAAAGAATCGACACGATATAAAACGGGCCAAGAAGAGCACTATCGAGGGCAGAAGCGCAAGTCTCACAAGTACGTTGCATGTAGTTCAATTGGAGGTGGCAGAGTTTATCCTTCCTCTCGAGCAGGATGAGGTTTCGATGAAGAGGGAGCCCGAGGAATCCGATCCAAGGTTGAACAGAGCAACTCATTCAGTCTGTGTAAGTTGTATATGTGCGCATTTATTGATTGCAAATCCATTAGCAGCTACTTGCTCTTATTTCCCCACCAGCTCTCATCTGTACTACCGGTTCTGATTCATCACCCTGCCCATGCACCCATCGAGACTTATACATATTGGATGTGAGGCCGCTCAGTCGTTCATCTCCATGGTGCGGTTGTATCAGTGACAAAAAAAAGTGTATTCATACTCTAGACGTTGATACTTCGTAGGGTATCTGTGCACAAGTTTGCCTCACCAGAGCTCAGTCACTCAGTGACTGCCGAGTGCAGCCGAGTCGGAGTCAACAAGCTGCTTTCCTTTTTAGGTAATATAACACGTGGCTCCCGAGAGCGAGGCCAAGTGACCTAGGAAGCAGTTCATGGGAAATGTCGCGGTCAAGGTTCAAAATGTGCAGCTACAACACCAACTCCCCAGCCTGAGGCTGGACCATCTCGTGGTGCAGCAAAATTAACTTACTTCGGGCATCACAACACTTCGTTTCCGCACGCCCACATCCTTTTGACCCCATCGCAGGCCCCTCCTTGATTTGCCATAATCTCCTTATCTTCGGCAACCTATGGCTCACCCAGCGCAACACCCACATTCCGTTGCGCAGAGTTCTCCCTCATGCTCCTCGTTTGGAGGTAGACATTCTTACAATCACTCTGATTCGTCTTCTTTCGATACTGTACACAGACCAGCTAGAGTTCCTAATTTCTATACTGTGGTTAAGATTCCATGTTATATATCGAAAATGACATTTCGTAGCATATGCTTTGTGGTACGTTTTCGGAGTGTCGGCAACCGTCGCTGCCATATTACTGTACTGTAACTCGGCTGAACAGAGTGTAGATTCCTAATTAAGACTGTGTACGGCAGTTTGCACCAAGCTTCGTTAGGCTTAGTAATTGGGCAACCCAGGTGGTAGATTCGGCAGACTTCCAGTGACAATATATTTCGTGACTGACCAGGAAAGTGGTAACAGATAGTATCTGTGCGTTAGCCAATGCCTGACACAAAATTTCTGAAACTCATGCTCGTAGCTGCGAATCACACCTGCGGAAAACGTTTACGGTTGGTTCTGTGATTTCATGTTGAGTCACTCGCGTAAAGTGGTTCTAATCGGCTTAGTGTGTCTTCGCATGAGGCTCCATTGATCATCTCGTACAGGTGACCCTCATGTTTACGGCTTTTCGGCTCAACCATGCTCACAATCCCGTCCAGAAATAGTACGACGCAGAGGTGGCGACATGCTTTACTCATCACCTCTTCTTCCACTCCTCCATGTCTTCGTCCGCCACCATGCCCGAGGTTTCATCCTCAAAGGCTGAACCGGGAGCGCCCTGGAGAGAGGAAGAACAGCAAGTCATCCCGAAAAATCCGCTCGGGATCGTGTTTTTAGGTCTCATGTGTTCCGTCTTTCTCGCCGCACTCGATCAGGTATCTCTTTGTCAATCTTGCT
The DNA here is from genome assembly GCA_038092695.1 of Boletus rubropictus. NCBI lineage: Eukaryota > Fungi > Basidiomycota > Agaricomycetes > Boletales > Boletaceae > Boletus > Boletus rubropictus. Next base: position 16,464 of record JBBPQW010000461.1, read on the forward strand.
TCTACCTGGCCTGACATGGCCTGCAGACCATTGTAGCTACCGCTTTGCCTACTATCGCAGCCAAATTAGGCGGAGGTAACAACTACAGTTGGGTTGGGAGGTAAACTCGACGCTCATGTCGCCGACGCATAACAAATGTGACCTATTCTAGCGCCTACATGCTAGCCACAGCAGCCTTTGGACCACTTTACGGAAAATTTTCTGATATTTTAGGTCTATATTCTATCCGCTCTTACCAACCTCATCTTACTCACTTGTAACATTCGTAGGTCGAAAGCCGGTTTTGTATGGAAGTATTCTCATATTTTTGGTCTGTAATTTATTTGACCCAAGCAACCTGCAAATATAACGCTATATCCAGGTCGGATCAGCGTTGTGTGGTGCCGCCCAGACCATGACGTGGCTCATAGTTTGCCGTGCCGTGCAAGGAATAGGTGGTGGCGGCATCATGCAGATGGTCCAAATCGTCATATCAGACATTGTGGCTCTCGAGGAGTAAGTTCTGTGTTTTTATTTACTTCCTAGTCCCTTAGATTCCCTAGCCGAGGAAAGTATGGAGGAGTCATTGGTTCCACTTGGGGTATCGCCAGGTAAACGATTCACCTTACGGTCAATGCAGTATTATTCAATTCTCGCAGTGTAGTGGGACCAGTCATTGGTGGAGTAAGTCTGCTTCGGTAGAATCGCCGTTTGTAGCTTAACAACATGTTCAGGCGCTAGCCGACCATGCTTCGTGGAGATGGTATGTTGTCTGATTGGTGGTGGAACCATCTCTTTACTTTGGCTCGCAGGTGTTTCTGGATCAACCTGTCGGTGGCTCTTCCCGAGTCGATGAGTCCTGTTTGACTTCTACAATAGACCGACTGGTGGTGTAGCAGGCCTTCTCCTATTCTTCTCCTTGAACCTCAACCCACAACGAGGGAGACCGTTCCGTGACCACGTCAAAGAATTTGATTTCGTCGGACTGGTCACGGCTGTCTCTGGTGTGGTATGCCTTTTACTAGGGTTTAGCTTCGCAGAAACCACGTGTATGCAAAACCGTTGGAAACGGACTTGCTCAAAGACTGATTTCATTTAGGGAAAAGTGCGGAAACTATTTCTCTCCTCGTCGTCGGAGGCATTTTGCTCTTAGGTTGCGCGATCAATGAGATTTACACCAAGCGGTCTGCAATTATCCCAGGACGACTGTTCAAGGTTTGCATGCTTTTGTCCCCCTTTTACACGTCCCTCACTTTTCTAGTAGACACGTACAACAGCCTTGGTTGCAGTTTCCTCGTTTCTGCATTCTATTACTTTCTTTACGGGTGCGTTGACCGATACTCGGAAATCATTGATGCATCGTTTACTTCTTTGAAAATAGGATCATAGTACGTATCTCATTGTGCGAGTCAACCTATGCTGAAGACGCTTCAGCTATCTGCCCATGTATTACCAAGGCATATTTAATTCGCTTTTTTCCATGCTGATAGCTGATGACTGCGCAGTTCTCGGCGCGTCTGCCACTACCTCCGGCATCAAGTCAGTCAATTGCTTGGGCATATGCGGAATTTCTCACATTTATTGCGACAGGATGCTTCCCTATTCTCTAGGCAGCTCTTTGCTATCGGTACTGTCAGGTGTGCTTGTGGCACGCACTGGCTCATATCGTCCGACGATATGGGGTGCTTGGGTTGTGATGACGGTTGGATGGGGCCTCATGATCATGTTGGACAGTACATCTAGCATGTGAGTACAGCTGTCTTCGGCCCGCATTGCTACCCGTGTCTCATTTCTGTAGTGCTACTCAGGAAGTATACCCTCTCATTGCAGCCCTTGGAATTGGTTGCCTGTTCCAGGTAAGTCATATGTCACGCACTTTGTGGTCTAGGTAAAATTGCCGTTTGTAGGTGCCGCTTATTGCACTACAAGCTGCCATGCCTCAGAAGGATATGGCTACGAGTACAGGGGCATTTGTCTTCCTGCGGTATGCAATGGCATTTTCATTTTATTTTGCACGTCCAAGATTTTGGACTCACATATCCTCAGTACGGTGGGTGCTACAATGGGTATCACAATCGGAGAAACTATCATCACGAGTACCCTCCAACAAAAACTCAAAGCTATCGCGGGTTATACAGCCAACGTTTCCGCCGCTTCAATCAACGATAATATTAGGCAGATATCAACAATTACTGTATGTGGCCTTCATTGATTACAATAAGTTTCTGACCTCGGATTCTCTGACCTAGGATGCCACCTTGAGAGCTAAGGTGATGCATGCTTATGCTCGCTCTATCAGCACAATCTGGCTTGTAAACACACCGCTGTCAGCTTTCGCTCTTATCCTCACTTTCTTCATCCGTGCTTATTCACTGCACCGGACGGTCATCCGCGAGGATGTGGAGAAGACCAGTGATTCTGAAGGTGGGGCGGTGAAAGAGGTCCACGATGAAGCAGGTTTTACTGAGGTTGAAGAAGCAGCTATCAGGCACGATATCGTGGAACAAGTGTGGAAGGGGACTACACGGGGAGGGGGGGAGTGAAAGTAACCATGCATACTCCATCCCTCCACCGTTGTCCGTCGCTCGTCCTTCCTCGTACGGTGCTCCGATGGATCATTATTTTCCTTTCCTTTCTACCCTGCTCTTATTAAACCTGGCATGTATATCGTCTCTCTGGATAGAATAGATGACAGCTTTTGTTCGTACCTAAAGACTCCTGACAATGACAAACGACGAACGACGTACCAACGAAGCCTCTCCTTATTGCCGTCCCTTTCGAACTCGTAATTCGTGCTCCTACGTCACCCGTAGCCGACCGATCCAAGTTACAATGCTGAGGATGGTCCCAAGCCTCAACCCACGGTGTGGATGTGGGAACCATTAGTCACGTGATCGTCTTGTCGACTTCACAAGTTCCCATTTTTGCAGACGTGCCGAGTGATGATGGATGTTACAGAACCTGGAGAGGTCAGAGAACG
>JBBPQW010000462.1:0-19400 GCA_038092695.1 Boletus rubropictus
GGCGGCCTTGAGTAAAATGGTGATACCCCTGGTCAGTCGTTCTCCCGTAATGACTTCTGATCCTTGTCTTTCTATTAATTACCAACGTGCCAATTTCCGCTCCTCCAATGTTGTCAAATTGCTCATCCTGGTCCATCTGATGTGCAAAGAATGCCGGCTATCCCCGCAGCCTGCACAAGCCTCAGGTGCCATAATCTCTTGGCCAAGATGCATTCTTCCCCGAGGGGCGATAGGCTCGGCATTGCCCCAACCTCCTGTTCGCGATTCTGGCCGGTTCATCGGCACGTCTGTTCAGATACTCAAGAACAAGCGGGTCTCCATCGCGCCACCGTTGATGATGTCACCATCTGTGTGAACAATTCGAGGTCGTAATGTATCTTTTCTGCCTCCTAGCGCGCATGGAATTTACGGTTCATTGACCTTTGCTTGCGCTGTAAGCATATGATCGTCTGTCCAGTCCACGGTATTCAATCCAGGTTACCTTGACATTTCGACACATCTGTGAAGATCCTCGGATAGGGTAAGGGATATCTCGGTTGGTTCTCGCATCGCTCACTGAGTTTCCCCTCGGGAATGAAGCTCCCCCCACTCACCTGTCCTCATTGCACTGATCTCCGTGCTTATCGTGTCACAAGTTGGACTGATCGACCCCTGTCACATGAATAGGTTCCAACTACAGCGCGATGCGCAATCACCCTATCCATGGGCGTTCATTGACCATGGTCACCTGCTTGACAATTTCCGCATTGAACAAGTGTATTCTCGCTTCCAACGAGCACATGACAGTCTTCGCAGGTGGCGTCTCATGTTTCCTTCGTATATTACTTCTTATCAAGAAGGGTTCGTCACACCATTCGGAAGGCCAGTATGTTACCATTACGTTAAATTCACATCCATGAGCGGGGAGATAAGTTTTATCCTTTTCGTTTCTAGCATTCCCACATGCCTGTTCGTTCGTTGGCATACTAGTCGACCTTTGCAAGCGACATCCCGACTACTAGCTTCGGTATCAATGAACAGGACACTCGAGTCCACCCCATGTTTGTAAGACTCACCCCCACGTTCCAATCACGTATATGTAACCTTCAACTTACAAGTGAGTCCGAACTTTGATTGGCCTTTGCACAGACCGTTTTCGCACCACAGATATATCCGCGTGAATACGTGCGGTCTTAGACCAGCCTGTCAATGGGACGGAGGCGGTGAGTAACATGTCTCGTTCTGTGCGTCGGATGTGGCAAAACAATTGCGCGATCGACAACCTTGTTGCACCATGTGGTTCCCCTCCCTCCAGCCGACTTTCTCATTTGCACACGCACACGCACACAGGCAGAGCATGCGATGCTCTTTCGTTGCGCATCTTGGCACACTGCAGTCTGGTCGGCCATGCCCGGCCAAAGCCACAATCAGACCCTTTGTACGTTTGTGCTTCGCCTTCCGCAGCAGCAGCATCCGACTCGACATCATCTCTCTCGTTCACTTTCCCTTTTTCGTTTGTTTTTTCCTGACGTAGCAATTTAAAGTTGACCTTCCGATCGTTTTCTCACCCAGCTTCGCAGGTGGCGAAGCGGGCGCGCGCGCGCTGCGCAACATCCCCCGTCGACGTAAACACAAGGCAAGACGAGATCTTGTTCCTGTAGCACGACGATGCCTCATGTAACCCGTCGTGCGTGGTTTATATACACATATATTTATATAATCGCGAGGTTATGGAATCTGAACGGGATCACAATCTAATTTTGGTTCCAGAAGCAAAGTTAGCTCGCAAAGATGCACACAGCGTTTATGGCTGCCGTGTGTTGCTTTTGGCCCGCGCTACATGCGAGCTGTGAGGAACGCCATCCGTGTACTCATGACCCGTGAAATAAATGGCTTCGAGACAATTTCCGCAGTTAAAGATTAGTCGACGGTGCTAAGAAGCGAAATACAAGGGCAAGAGTGACCTGGTGATTATACAAACTCCGTTCATTAAATCGTTCATTAATGATCCTGATAATCCTACTGAGTAGTTTTGGACACGCTAAAAATACCTCCGATGCGCTCTTGGCCGGGGGCGCTGAGCGTACTCCACTGACCGGCGAATGTGGATCTGCCGTGTAGATATCCTTCGAAAACCCACGTCCCACATCCATCATCACCAGTGCTTTTCTGATTATGGTAGGCAATTAGACTGTTTTGCCCATCCGGAGAAAAAGATTGCCCGTACCGCCTTCCTCGTCAGACTTATCAAACCATCGGACAACCGAACGCGTCCAATAAAGCTATACGAGCCCCAGGCTTCCTCAAATTCACGTGGCGTCTGTTGGGAACGTGAGGATCAGATAGCCTCATCAAGACAAAAATGGATTATACCTCGCCTGTGATAACGACATCCAGAGCATGACGGGGGTCTCTACTACCCTCGGACGCGCCGTTAAGGCGGTACGGCTCGTAATGGTAGGACTCTGTCATTCTGCCGTCAGAGAACTGAATTCTCTGTCAAGATCCCGAAAAAGAATGAGACAATCGTGGCCACAATACTATGAAATGGAACCCACCGTGGACTCCTCCTCGCTAGCGGAAAGGTTCCGAAGGACGTGTCCGTCATAGCCATGTTCGCTTTCAACGGGCAAGGGTAGCCATGGGCTGAATGTGAGATATTCTTCGAGCCGAAACTGGATGGGTTGCCGACACAAAAAGTCTTGGCGAACGTCAGGAACAGGGAAACCTCCAGAGGGACATGAACTCAAAGCAACCTGTTTCGGGATCATCAGTCACAGCTGCATATGTAATTTGAAAATTCGCGGACCATATAATTGCCTTCCCAGACACCGATTAGTTGCCCCGGAATATACGCCAGTAATTCCCAAGGGTCCATGGGCGCATGCATACGACGGGCTATGCGATAGAAGTCTTCATCATGGATGGCACTTCTTGATGGCCGTTGCCGGTCTCTGGCGAGATCCTTGTTTGATTCACGACGCTGACTTTGAAGGAAGGAATCTGCCACAAGCGGCGTCCTTCTCGCGGTGAACGCAGCGAAGTCAGCCGTAGTTGGCCCACGTCGTTCCGTTGCGATTGCGATAGCTCGGGTTGGTGGAAGATGGGGAGGCACCTGTAGAGGTGTTGCCTCCAAGAGTGCAAAAGTCAGAAAGACCGAGGGAGTTAAAAGCCTAGGAGTGGATAAAGCGAAGTGGCTGTAATAGCTCGCATGTAACAAATGGGCGTCGACTTGGTCACTAATTTCGCTTGGACAGGCGAGTTGCCGGTCCTGCGATCCGGTAGTCGATGCTGAAGTTCTCCCTTCTGCCGCGCTGCTTACGTTTGTCGAGGGGTACTGAGGGTTATGATCAGTGTGGGTCCGGATGTAATACGACACTAGTCATGTGTTCACCTTTGGGAGGGGAATCGTGTGAGGGCGAAGTAAATTTAGAACTTGGTTACGATCCCCTACTGGCAGGGAAGATATATGATCTGATCAGGGTCCTTCAGAATCGGGGTTCTTGAACCAGAAGTTGAACATGGATTACCGTGTGACAATACCAAGCACGTCACTGAGACGGCCAAGGCCAAGACATGCCTGTCGGTGTCGTTGTTCGGCAACGAATGATACTCGCGGAGGACGAGCAGCACCCAGTCCCCAATTCCGGCGGCGTGAAGCTGGAGCTCGTTGAGACCATCGCTTTCGAGGAGCATCAGGTACGTGGTCCACAAATCCCCAAGGATGTGCCGATCGAGGACCTGAGAAAGACGGATTCGGCGCAGCACGCGTCGGCGCACTCGAAGCTCCGAAGCCAAGCATGACGTCGTCCTGGTACAATGTCTCTCCCGACGATAATGGCCGGTGAGGTCGAACTTTTCACGAAAAATACGTGCATAGAGTTGGGGGCAGGAGTCGATGGAGAGATGACGATGGATATGCCGAGAAGAGAGCAAGAGTTGAAGGAGCGCGTCGAGGGTGGAAGTGGGTGAGGGGTCTATGGTGAAGAAAGCGACGTGGGTGAGCACGTCGAGGGGAATTCGCTCCAAGTACGAAGACATGATATGACGAAGGATTCGAACGAGTTAGCCTTAAATACTTGCAAACCAGGACTGTGCGGCGGAGTGCCGTTCATAGCGTAAACTAGATCGCCGCCGCATCGTTGGATGTTGACCTTTCCTGTTGGGAAAATCATGTTGAAAAGTCGCACTGGAACGGACAAAAGCAAAACTTACACACTCAGAGATGAGATCTGGTTCGTTCACCCGCGTGCCTGGTTGTGATTTCATTTAGCCACCTTGGCTCTCCTGTGGACCCTAGCTGACACAGCTACTCGAGGAGAAGCGATATGACCTTGATCCTCCGTCTGCGCCTTGTCGACCTACGCGCACGTCAGAGCCCACTCCACTGCTATGGCGCCACCAAGCACGTCCGATGGGAGCGTATGGGTGGGACAGCGGACTCGATCCGCGAGCGCTGTTATATGCCACTCGTCTGTTGGCCCACAATTTGTAATGATAACAGCAGACTCACGGGTGTGGATCGGTTCCGTGCTGAGAGGCGGAGATGAATGTGTTTTTGCGTGGGCTCTCGCAGTTCGTGTGGCTGCCTGCGCCGTCCGCGTCGTGTGCGAAGTAAGTGGAGACCGCATCTGTCGGACGATGAGCCCAATCGTGAACACCGCCCTGGATCCCCCAGCCAACGTCGCAAGCTAACCTTGTTCTGGCGTGGACGCGGTCGTGCTCGGCGTTCGTTCAGGTCGCCGTGCACAGCCCCTCATCGCATCGCCTCGTCTCGATCGTCCATCGCACAAGCAAACGAGGTCACATTGCAGGCAGTTACAACAATCACTTGTCCTACATCCTTTTCCACAGCACATACAACACACGTCCAGTCTAGAGCTCTGGCAGCACCCGTTAGTCCGAGAACGACGGCAGACACGTCTGGCGCACTCTGCATGGCAGCAATGTCCGAGCTCTGTACATGATCTTCAAACTCGGCAATCTTCTCTTGCAGGTCGTCCAACGAAACCACCTCGTCCTCTAATGACGACCGGATGAATCTGAACGACCAGTCCAAACAAAACTGGCACGCACCAACGACCAGGGTGATCTGCAGTTTCTTGATACCATAGCCGATTGCGACCAGCTTGCTCGCACCCCATACGAGGCCGTCCATCTGGATTGATCGCACAGAGTCCTCCAGAGCTTGCATATCAGTCTCGTCATCCCAAGGCTTCACTTCCAACGTGACGACAGACTGATGCAATTTACGTTAGCAACCATAAAACACCAGTAAGAGCGGGATCGACCTTGGCGGCCGCCTTTGGCTTGTTCGCCTTCTTTGCTTTGTACGCGGCAACACGTTCAGCCTTGATTCTTTCTGTTTCCTCGTCCTCTTCCTCGTCGCCAAAGAGGTCGATTTCCTCATCCTCTTCGGCAGCAGTAGACGGTGCAGAGCTTTGCGCGGGAGCAGTTCGAGTGAATGCCTGCCCTGCGTTGCTGCTACCGGGCAACGTATCGAATTCGGCGCTGTAAGATGTCATGTGAGAGTACCATCTCGCTACATGCGGGTAGCTGGAAAGGATTGGCACAGCGACTGCCTTGTAGACGTGCACATCGGCTTGGGAAGGCGTGTACCTGAAAAGAGGGTTGTGGTCAACACGCAGTTCATTTTTTCTTCTCAGATGAAATCAGATAGCTAGGGAGAAGGTTGTCTGCATGCTGGTGCAGCGGTGTCTAATCGCTTCTTGGAAACACGGACCATAGCGTTATATTCATCAAGTGGCTCGGAAAATAAAATCGAAATACTGGACGGAGTCGGACTCACCCTTCGACATAAGATCTTGTGGCAAGGCGTTGCTCGAGAGCGCTGAGGTTGGCAGACATGATGTTGACGACCAAGATGGGCGGGACGAAGGAGAGATCGATTTCGACAATCAAATTTTCTGTCCATTTAGGGTAGGTCGCCACGTGGCTCCACTCCAGTGAGTGATCGACAAGTAGCCACGCGTGCACAGGCTGCTAGCCACTAATCCCAAGCCATGTACGGTGCTCGCTATGCATGGGATCGACGGGTCAGGTGGTTGTAGCTTCCAATCCTTCGGTATATATCACCGGTCAATGACGTCCGGAAGGTGCACGATGACGTTTGTCGTACAGCTTTCTAGTTCCGCAGCTCAATCTAACGGAAATTGCTCACGAGCATTGATGGTTTTCGTGCAGCCTGCTGGCGGACGGGCTTTTCCTATCTCAACTCGCAGAACCGTATCTCTGTCCCAGACGCTCAAGGTGCTTGCTACCGAACATCATCTGATGACAGGGCTTGAAGACACTAGTTGGTGCGAGACATTGATCCGGTCATTTCGGTCGAGTCTGCAAGTTCATTGATGTTGTATGCAATGATGACGCAAGGCCTTCCGGACAATGGAAGTAGTCACTACGGTATGATCTGATCGACTTGAATTAATCGCGACGAGGTCTTGGCAGAAAGCGGTGTCGTCAGCGGGGAGCGTTGATCGCCCCAGACCTGCGACGAATCAGCAACTCGACGCTATTTACGTGGAACATGTAATCGCCTGCTTTGACTCCTATCTTCCTACATACAATTCCTATTCGCTCGAGGAATCACCGCCGGTGCCAGGATCTCGCTTCAAGCTTGAATGAAACGAGAGCTCGTAGTGTCTTCCGCCGAGAAAAAATTTTGGACTCTATTCTCTGTACGCAAGAAATATGGTAGCGACTTGCGTAACCATAAAACGTTGATAGGTCGCATCGGTCCAGCGAAGCGTTCTCCGCTTTCACGGAATTGTTGATGGGTTGCACTATCGCTCACCGGATTCCTATTCGACTCTTTTTTTCGTTCTCAGAAAGGGTCGTGTCAGTCCATTTATTCGCTCTAAGAGTGATTTTGCACTACGACCTATTAGGCCTCACCGGATTTCTATTCGACTCTTTTTTTTTTTTTCGTTCTCAGAAAGGGTCAGTCCATTTGTTCGCTCTAAGAGTGATTCTGCAATACGACCTATTAGGGCTACCGCAAAAAGCGTCGGATATGCACGCCGATGGCGGCTTAGTTCACCTGGAAACTAGGTTCAACATTGGCTGCGTCACAATATAGTTGAACTCCCAACGGTGAGACGCTGGCGGAGATCCCTTTGGCACTAAAAGTAAGACGGAGATTGACATCGTTTTCGTGTGCTCGGCGATTACCGCAGTCTTCCCGAGAAAGGGCAGCGGTCATGGAAGAGGACATTGCGATCCGCAGGACGAGTGAGTGAGGTACTCTCGAGGTCAGTTCCGCTGTTGTACATGGGCTCGCTGGTCACTCGCCTTGTGAGGTCCACGGTGATTGGCGGGTCACATACGATGTCAAATCTGAGATTTATGGGCGTCGGAAATCCCCGAAGGCTCCGATCTCTCGACTGAACTTACTCGGACGCTTTACAACTGCATCAGCTAGACCAGGACAGAATGCGTGCTTGTCTTCCCTGGACGGAGTGCCCCATCCCATTATGCCGTGATGGCCAAGACGGCACTTCAAGTCTCCGCTTCCTTATGAATCTGTACATAATACTTGTGGCGCTCTCCTCGTTGGTGTGTGAGCATGTCCGCTTATTGTTCTGACCATACCGTCCAGATCGATACAAGGCTCCCGTGCTCGCTCAGATCTCCGTCATCCTTTTCCCATTCTGACCACCTTGCGCCCTCTCCACCTCATCCGCTCGCATGTCCTATGCATCGAACGTCGACCCCCCTTTCTCTTCCATGTTGTTCTTGGACAAGTTCGATCCCTCCTCACCTGCCCGTCATCTGCCACGAGACAGGCTCAAGTTTCAGAATGTGGAACAAGAGATCAAACAGCGCCACATCGCTCTGCAGATCGTACGTAGGAGAGACATATGGAATTCTAGCCTGGCACAAGCGTTCGCAACAATCTACGTTATGCTCCTCGAGGACGATGGGCGCAATTGGGAGCAAGTCCTTTTGGCAGGTTTGCCCACCTTTATACCCATCTTTTTGCGCGAGCGCTTGTTTGAGGGCGCATCCGATAATCATCAATGGCCTCTGGAAAATGAGATAAACACCTTGGCTATTGCTTTATTTTGGCTGGTCAGCTCTCGAGGTGTGATTCCGTTTTGTTGCACGATCCGGCGTCATACTTATTGTCTCGCATATAGACTGTCTTGATCAAGAGACCGACGAATTCAGAAAGGAAGTCATAACATCCCTCTCCCCGTTCGCCTTTGCGGGCTTTCGCGTATGTGCATTCCTTATCTACTTGTGCCAGGTTTGACGTAGCCAACAAAGTACCCCTGTTTCACCTCCCCCGAGGATCTATTCCTCGTACCTGATAGCACATCAAAGGTTGACACTTCAAATTTTCCAGCCGATCGACCTACCGAAATCACACTGAATTACTTTGGCGAACCGATTACCTTGCGTTTACCCCCAATTGCTCTTTTTGCGATATTGAGCTATTTCGTGCGGATCGAATACTTCTGTATCAAAGCTCCACCCGAACTCCCTTCAAGTCGTCAAGACGCTGCCGCCAAAAGTATCCTTTGCGGACCCACACGGGACGATATCGATGATTTTAATGCCCGGTGTATAACACGGGTAGCCAGTGTAACCTACGGAGACCCATTTGATGGGCTTCTTAAAAGTCGCAGACACGATCCCGACTGGCGTCGTTCATTGTCCAGCTCAGATTCACCGTCGTCACATTCCGCTCTGGTGTACTACATCCCGGGCACATTTTCGGGGCTCTGGCAGGGTTCTTTCATAGTAAGTTGGCGGGTTCGGTCATTTGCTCTCAGCTCAATTGTCCAGGCACCCTACCGGGAGGATTACCGATCAATGCTTTGTTCTGCTGAAGCGCCGTCATCTTTCCCCAGCTTTGCACGGTTCCCACTGCATGTTAGGTTCCGTGAGCTATATTGCTACTCTCCATCTACGCCTCTGCCAGTTTCAGAAGACGAGATCTCGTTTTTTAATGCGTTTTTGCCTCTCGGGTGCCAGTGGTGGGAGGACGAGGTACTGCTGACCTCCCGCTTTGTTCATTGAGCTGAACGATCCGTACCCAACAGTCAGGAATCGAGTTCATCGATCCAAATAACTCTTTCAAAACACATTACACACCACTTCGGCGATCCAAAGATGCAAGTGATATCTCGAACATGAAACCGCTGGATGTCATCATCACCGGAATAGTATGTGAACCTGCGTTCGATCTCGCTCGTCGAATGACCGTTTGTGTCAGACAGAGGCACCATATGCCACGGCATGGAATGGGTACAGGTATATAGGAAGGATTCGACCGTCAGATGGACTTGTTGTCCTACTACGTGAGCCGGTATGTGGTTTTTTCTGGCGATCGTATCATTGTCTCAACGAATTCTACAGTTGGATCCTCAGAGAGTTGACCTCGGACGTGCACTGTTTCGCGGTTATGGTACGTCATTCGGCAACATTGGAAACGGCATCACTCACGGCCCTGACTAGTTATTTCATCGAGAAACTTTGTCGGCAGATGGAGACACATCTCAAGTGCAGAACAGCCGGCAGAATGGGAATCCATTTTTAGTTTGTGCAAAGAGGTAAAATCGGTGGAGGCCCGCCTGGGTAACATGCAGCACTCTGGGGACTGAATCTCCCAGGAATCTTATGCTAAAGTAATTGTAGTGGTACTTCCAAATTTGGCACGCGAGTAATGGCACACGATTCGTCTTCGTCAGATTAATGTCGATATCCACCTCCCTGGAATTCGTTCCGCAAGAAGTCCTTGAACAGATAGCTTTCTTCGCAGCAACTACAACTCTCATCGGACCCCCGTCGGGCTTGCTCCCGTTGCTCTTGACCTGCCGCAATGTCTACAAAGCCTTGTCATTTGAAACTAACCCCTACCTCTATGCTCGTATATTTAGCTATGAGTTTGACACGAATTCTGTGTTTCGCCGTCTCGGTTCGCGCGTCAGTGCGCCTCGGGTCCTCGCCAACGAGCTAAGGAAGAGGTGGACACACCTGAAGCGAATCCGGGCACGGACGAACTCTCGGATACGACATGCAGAGTCACATCAACCGTCTCCAACCCTTATCGACTTACTCTGGTTGTCTTACCTCATGATGCTCGAGAACGACGGAAAGAATGAACGGCAACTTTTGGATTATGCAGAGATGGACGCTTGGCTAATGGAGTACTGGTTCGACAACGCGGGAGCTTCCTCGGCAGTGGTGGCGATTCTTCGACACGCTTGGCCAATGGAAGACGAGAAAAATTCTATTGCAATGTGGTTGTTTTGGTTTCTTCTTCGTCCTAGTACGTCTTACTTGCGCGTTATTCACATATCACCGGACGACAATCTTTGATAGATCTCATCGTGCAGAATATGACTCGATTCCCTCACATAAGGACCGTCATGAAGTCAATTGCGTTGGCGGCGAACCATGTGTGTTATCTCACCGATTTTTTTGTGATCGCCTGCTTATCCGATCCCTTTCTCAAGTATCCAATATCTCGTCCATCCTGGGCCGAATTTTTCCCCCGCTCGGAAGCGATATCATCGCCCAGCACTATTACACATTTTTCCGATTCATATCGTTTGAACCCGCCGACCCTCGCACCTGCGGCGATTCTTACCTTTCTCACCCTAGCACTGCAAATATTAGCACCCACGCAGGCGAATTGCGCGAGCCTTTCGCTCCAACCCCCCGCGAGTCTCTCGATGAACACGAGACAAAGTAAGGAGTGGGACACAGATTGGTTTCGGTGCATCAGTTCAGGCCAGTCCACCCACCGCGGGACGTTTGGGGGAGCATACCTCTTGGGTTCCGTGGAGGGTGTTTGGGAGGGCGCCTTTACCGTTAGTATATAAATATCGCCTGGTCCGTTGGATCGGCCTAATCTTTTCCTTCTCAGTATACGGAATTCTCTACGTATTCGTTCTTGCTCTCCGGAGGTGCACCACCCGCGCTTGACCACTGTTTGGTAGCCAACCACCGGCAGACATGGCGACTGCGTGAATACTATCTCCCAGAATACCACGAATTCACTCGAGAAAAGTCTCAACCTCTGGAACCTGGTGATCCTCTCAAGGCTCACTTTCCCACAGGAATTCAAATAGAACGGGAACTCTCGGATTCTGTCCAAATCCGGGAAAGTGGCACGGATACGATTCGGTATTGGCGGCCATCCCATGCGCCACCTGATGGCCAGAAAGTGATGGACATCATCATCTTAGGAGAGGTAACGTACCGTGTTCTCTCCTTTGTCCGGATGCAGGTTGAGATGATGGTCTGCAAGGGTCACTCCGCTTGGGGTCAGTTCAGTCTGTACGGTCGCGTGCGTCCGCTGGATGGCTTGATTAGTCTCACCAAAGAATATGTATGTATGATTGGTCGATTTACCCATCTTTTTTTTTTTTTTTTTTTGTCCTTTTCTTTGAATCGACGTTCGTCATTGACCATCCCCTTGTTTTTTTTTGTAGGTCCCGGGTCGCCGAGGGAGGTGGCTGTATCGAGGGTACCTGGTCGGCAACGTCGATGGATATATATCGGGTCGATGGCGAGATACGCAGAGTCCTAGCGACATTGCGGGGTATGAAGGGTGTTTCGTGATGAGCAGGAGGGGACGACGAGATGACGGGGATCGGTAATTTGCACCAAGATCAGGACTTCAGAACCAGGAATATGACCCTGACGCTGTCTTGAAGGGGCAAGTGGAAATCGTGTCGCGTCACATGAGACGTTGAGATCTGGCCGACGTGAATCGTGTACGTCAAAACTGATCGCAAGGGAGAGAAGCACGGGTTCGTTTACCAAGCAGACGGCTGTACTATAACATTCGTCCGTTATAAAGGGGTAAAATCTGTAGGCTCTAATCTTGGGATACAAAAGCGGTCAATAAACTATCGCTACAGTCGATATTGAGAAAATTTAAGGTAAGAGAAAATACGTATAGTTGACGAGGCGTACGTGGAGAAGGTTGGACAACTAGAAAAAGAGTAAAAGGGGGGTATACGATATGTCTAGCGACTGTGTCGATTAGTCGAACAGTGGGTTATGAGATACCGAGCGGGTGAATCTGACGCGATTAAGGGACAATTTTGTCCAGAGTATGGTTATTAAAAGATCTGATGAGTAAGTGTGTTGGCGGAAGAACTGTCGATCGGAAATATAAGAGGGTAACAGCGACAATTCGCCTATAGCTGGGGAAAAAGAGAAAAAGGTCCAGCGGAAGAGGGGTCATTTGCCACGACAACGGCCGCTAGACCTCGTTGACTGAGAAAGAGAAAAAATCCAATTGCAATGATTCAAACACGATCGAGATGTACTGACGTACCCTATTTTTGAGAACATACCTTGCAGGGTAAGTCGAACCGGACCTGAGAAGGGTAAGTCGCTGAAGGGCACCGAGTTCCGGGTGGTGGGGGTCTAGCACAGGGAACAATGTAAGTAAACCTGATGTTGTGTGTGTTACAATAAGCGGAATATTGAGTGCACATGTCCTTTGATCTTCTTGATGGGATTCTTGGTGTCTGCACCAGCACATACCTTGTTTCTATTTAAACTGGAGACGAGAGCGCCATCGCTCTGTGTCCAGAGGTACAATCCTCGAGATCCGTGACTCTGCCTAGGTGGCGCCGTCGTTCGTCCAGTATGGGGGGCACGCTATGAACTCACTATTGAGAGAGCGATGGAAAAAACAACTGAATGGGGATACGACAGTCGAACTAGATCCGTATGCAATGCGTGTAAGTGCGTGAAGGATGAAACACGACTTGACCTGAAAAGTGGTCTGAAACGTGCACTCGACGCTAGGAGGCAAAGATTGTGGCGGTAGGACAGGCAAGTGAGAGCGTACCGACCACTGCATTGGCTGTCACGCACAGACAGCGCTGTAGTGAGCCACGTTGCAGAGCGCGTCAACTCCTCTGCCATATGTCCACAGAGGAATGAGGAGACGCGCGATGTCATACGCGGTTGGCGCCCGAATCTAATTGGGGCAAGTGCAGTATTCACGCTTATTTTGCACAGCTAGCACGTTGCATCGTGACCGACGTCCAAATCCTCTCTGAGATGGAGTTTACACCTGTAGGTCCTCGTCTTCCACGCCGTTTCATCATCTGACTTGACCCGCCTCGCAAATGCCCAGCCGAACCTGAACATCGCCCAGTTGAAGCGCAAGATGGACATGAGTGGCGTGACTCTTCAGATCGCTGGAGAGAACGTTTTCACAAAGGGAAGATTCTACATGCTGTGGAGGGTGCTGCTCTGTTTTCCTAATTTTTTTGCATATAACCGTCTGACACACCGTCGCTTGACAGAACGGCAATTTCCTCGTCATTCAAGCCGAGCCGTGGTGGCGGCCCGGTTTCATTCCTGACATCGCCTTGTCCATGAACAACTACTTGGAAGAACATCGAGCACTTTGGCATCTTCAAGAGGTTATACAGACTATGCTAGACACGATCGTGTTTGATGGCGAGCACAACTGGGCACATCTCGTTCGCCTGAAGGACAAGAGTTACCGCCTTGTGTACACGAAAAGGCGGTTGATCCACAACTGCCAAATATGGGCCAAGGTAAGTAAAGGGGTATCATCCTTAACCTCGCTCACAGGTCGCAGGTAGTGGAGCTGGATGACATCGAGGTACTTGTCTCACACTAGGCACGTCGTCAAAAACGTTGACTGGACTCTAGATGACGCGATTCGCGTCTGGATTGTGCTGGGAAGGGATCTACGAAGGTGATTCATCGTCTAGATTTCCATGGTCGCTCTTAATCATTGTGTACAGGGAAAGACGTTGATATTTTTATTGGTTGGCAAGATGACTGGGGGTCATATGTATCCGCCGAAAGTCGTGGACAGATGCTCATACAATCCATGGGCTTAGGGCATTACTTTTTTGATCTCAAAGCTCACGTTTCCAGAAACGGAGCCATCGTTGGAACCATGATGGAGGCTCTTGTCGGACGTATGTATCATCCCACCACAGATTATCAGGCGTTCATTCAATGCAGGATCCGTCACACCCGCTGATCGTTCTGCCGTTTTCGAGGCGGTTGCTGATATTCAACGACATGGTATCTTGTTCTCATTCCAGATATGCGATATTTATATTACAGAGCGAGGCGTGCGCTTTGCGAGCGCATCTAGTGCGCAGTACTACCGAGATCTCGATGAACTTGCCGAAAGGGCAGCATTCACATGGGAAACATTGGCAGAGATGTTCAACAATATGGAGAACGATCCTTTGAGAGGCCAGTTGAGCGGCTCTCGGTCGATGGGTTCAAGCGCATTTATCATCCCGCGCTTACCTTCCCCAGGTCGTCCGATAACTCTGACACCTGAGGAGGCCATCATTCGCTGGGTCTGGTCGATTACGACGTCCGACGAATTCTGCTGTTCTCAAAGCTGTGCCTTCATGAAATTGCAAGCGCTGTATCATCCGTCCGGGCACTCCGCCACTCGTCGTGACAGGCGGATCAAGGGTGACAGCAGAGCTCTACTTCCACCCGACGATCTCTCTGGTCATGTTGAGACCCCTGTGGGAAGGATTGGATCTGTAGATGAACCCCTGATTGTCAACCGCGGCACAGTTGCACGGTGGCATCCTTACACGCGTCCACGGTCAAAGCGATTGCTGCTGCCTCAAGAATTTGATCTAGCGGCACCTGCAACTTGAGGCACGATAACCTCCCATCCTTGCTCCATATATCACGATGTTTCTCGTCTTGCAACATGCTTTTCATTCATTGTATAATCACCCCAAGCTTGTTACATCATATAGCTACATGTGCGTTATTACTTGGATTACAGGAAGATCGCCCCTTTTTTATAGTTGTAGCGGTTCATCTTACTCCATCTGCCAAATCAATCTCGGGATTAAAAGTTGGGTAGATACCCTTTAGGCTTGATGGTGACTAGCGCCGATATTGAATAATAAGACGACAGGGTTTTTGTCCAGAAGACCCCAAGAATGATTTACGCCGAATAGCAGATCAAATGTTCGAAAGACCTCGCATCAGATGAAAGTTTCAAGGTCGCTTTCAGTGATGTGCAGGGCGTGACCAAAGGAACAGGTATCGACTGTCGAGCTAAAACGCTGAACGGATCAAACTAAAAATCCTGTCGAGTGGATGTCAAGACCGTCAACGAATGCAGGCTACACAGGAACGTGCTGGGCAGTCCAAGCAGAAATTCTGTGATGGCCGTTTCTACTGATTCTGTATGGTTGGGGCGTCCGGTGTTGACTTGACACGGACACAGTACGGTTGATCCGACCGACTTGTAGTTGCTGAGCTCGCCAACCGTGACGAAAAGTCAGTTCAGAGTTGTTTGGCAACGGCCTCTAAAGCAAACAAGATTTGGGAGGCGTGGGGGAACACTTCTAACCACAAGGATCACTGACCTACGCCACTCGTCCCAGCTATCACAGCGCTCGTTCTTGTTGGTCATGTCATCGTTGAGTATCAGACGACTTGCTCGTGTCGCCAAGTTGACCGCAATTGCAGTGATCAAGTCCCTCCTAGCACCCCCCGTCAGGCATGTGCAGTGCCACTCATGAAACGTACACCCTCAAGAACAACGCAGTCGAACACCCTCTCTTCTCGAAAGCGGAGACGGGTTTCTGTTCCTTCTTTTGATCTGGAAGCAGAACCTGGCATTCTTGCCACAGCAGACCCAGCTGTAGAAGAGGCTGACGTGAGTGATATCTCTTCCTTTGTACTTTCTCGGACGTTCCCCATGCTCGCTCCCAGGCAGATCGATTCGTGACCATCCGGTCCCCCTCTTCCATACCACTTCATACCACGCCTCGTACGAATCGCATTGCCAAGTCCTTTGGGTTCCTAGGTGACCGTATCTTGACCTATGCCGAGGAGCCTGCTTCACCATCTGAATCAACACTTCGATCCATGTTACGCCGGAGCGCTTCCGAACTCTTTAACATTCCCCGGTCAGCCTCTGCTGTCTCGGCGAAATCGAATCTGGCTAATCGCAGGCAATTCGTGATGGCCTTGGATGGGCCGGGTATCTCCCGCAATCCGTTCGCATTTTCAATGGCGTGGTCCCAAATGAATTACATCGGAGTGGCGTTCAGGTCTGATGTGTATTTCCAAAACCTTGAAACCCGTGCGGTCGTGCGTTTATGTCGCCTCTTGGCGGACGATGGTACAGTCCACAGCGTTGATTGGCGGGGTGATCCACACTCGCATATCTTGAGCCTTGGCACGACGAGTGGTCGCGTTTGCACTTGGGATGCGTTATCGGTGTCGCGGATAATCGATTGGACGGATGATAAATCGCCTGTAGGGGGTATGCACTGGAACGAGAGCGTGTTGGCTGTCGGAAGAAAAGACGGACGGGTATCGCTCTTCGACTTGCGGGCTCCCAAGGAGTTTCGACAGACAAAAGGCCATAAACGACATGTCCACGGCGTCAAATGGTCACCGGATGGCAGATATCTGGCAGCCGGAGATCACTCAGGAACCGTCCACGTTTGGGATGCACGGACGACCAACTACCTCACGTCTGGTGACAAGAAGCTTCTTGCAAAGCACGACGGACCAGTGAAGGTAAAGTCCAACACCTTGTTCCATGTTCTCGTTGAGCTGACTTTGGTAGGCCATATCGTGGAGCCCGTGGCAGAGCGGTCTGGTAGCAACCGGTGGGACGTTCCCGGACGGTGCAATACGAATCTTCGATGTCAATAAGCTCTCAGCCCTATACCCCCCACTAGTTATCCATACGTCCACGAGCATTACCTCGCTTCATTGGTCGCCGCACTGCAAGGAGTTACTGAGCACACACGGCTTGTCCTGGGCAAAGCCCCGAGCTCCCTCTGATTATCCCCTTTCAGCAAAAGAAACATCAGCCACTCCGTTTACCAACTCTATGACAGTTCATTCATACCCCTCTTGTGAAAGGATCGTCTCTGTCATTGGTCACACCGCTGCGATCGCACATTCGTGTATTGGGCCAGATGGATGTGCCATATTTACGGTCAGTCCTGCCGAGGAGACCATCAAGATGTTCAAGGTTTGGGCTACCACTGGAAACCAAACCAAGGATGACGAACAGGGACTCGATCGTAAGAACATCATTCGCTAAAAGCATGCTCATTTACTGTACATATCATGCACCTGCTGCACTCATACTGACATTGATGCGCTCATTTGCATTGTAGACCTTGCATGCTATATATCGTAGTCCTATGTTATATTTAACTGGCTGGTGATTCCAGAGACTTGTTGCTGTATACTTGCGTGGCTCGATGCACTGCACACTTGGCAAGTGAGTCCATCGTGGGAACTAACCCCCAACGCCAACCAGTCTCAAAACATAATGGCAGTTGGAACACCAAGAGGTCACTGATCTCTATTACGCCGCTTTGACTCATACTCACGCCCCGACGTGGGGCTCACAGAACCTCGGGAGGGCAATCGGCCAGAGCCAGTCGGCAACGTTGGTTTGGTCATCTTCTTGACGACTTGCACGCTCTGTTTGTTGTATCTCTTCTGGCGCCGTGCAAGCAGTTTGCGTGCCGTCGTCTCGCATCAGCAAGTCATCTCGAGCGTTATTGGGACGTGGACAATGTGCCCTGACGTTTTTCTCATTCCTCAGACTGAAAACATGGACCACGCAACAAGGCCAGATTCGCCTTTCCGAGGACGACGGCCCAGCAGCGACTGAATTTTTGGTTGATGACGAGGCTCCTGGAACGATGGACCATACCGAGCCTTCTCCGCAAGCGACAGACAGATTGGGGAGCCATCACACTGTACAGTAACGTATGTATGTCGTCGTCCTCCTTCTCGCAGAGTCGAGCTGATCAAACAGGTTCCCGACTTACCTATCCCACTTGTCGTACGGAGCTTTCCTCATCCTTTGCAGAGGTACAGAGGTACAACGAGGCTGCTGACGCACGGCGGGCCAACCGCTACCATACATTTTCCCCGTCCGAATCACGAGACATGGCGAAATAAAATTGAGCTACGTCTTGTAAGGATTTCCGCTGGAATTTTTGGTTCACGAATTGTTCTACCGTCATTTGAAGCCTGTTCGGATGTAGGACTCTTTAAATTATTGCGGTGGAATAAATTCGTATCCAGATGGAATACACCCGGGTCCACCTCTGTTCTCCATTTTTGCCATACGAAGCATCGATATGCAAGTATTTGCGGTGAGGACTCCTCACACCATGTCTGCAGCGGTTAAGGCTTTGTAAGAAGCGCGGCGCTTCTTACAAAACCTTGACCGTGCTCCATCTGAGAGCTTTGAATCGTGGCCATGCGATCGGAAATTTGTATGCTAACCTCCTCCTGGTCGAGATGTATCTTGGCAAACGTTCGTGATGCGCATGGTATGCGTATGCAGGCCAACAAACGGGCCACAATCGATGGTTCTGACGGAGGCTCCCACTCAGCACCATGGTGAGCTCCGTGATGGTCTGTCGAACCAAATGCCCGTCATTGCTGTGACCTCGGTGCTGACCGACATCGGCTTGTCAATTCGCCTATCTCACCGTTGTCTTGAATTACATTACGAGCTGGTCGTCGAAGGAGACATGACGTGACACCACTGACATTGCTTACATCATTGTGCTTTGCCGGGTCCGTAATGTCCTGACTAATCGCCGGCTGCGTACCGTGGCAAATACCTTCCTCTTTGAGACTCTACTTCATAAACACTTCAAACTTGGTTCAGTCGTCGTCTCTCTTTCATGTTCGCGTCGTTGTCCTCTTTCCTCCCCTCCGCTCTCCTGCAGCCCTCACAGCCTGCCCGACCCCTTCAGCCTGCTCGACCCCCTGATGTCCCCTCCACGTCTCTACTGCCCGCACCTGTCGTCGACTTACCCCGCAAGAAGGAGAGGAAGGAGAAGCACGCAAACGAAGTGCGACCTCTCCTCCTCTTTCTCGTCGTCGCTCATCTCTCCAGCAGGCATTCATCATCGTCCGCCCTCCCCCATCAAAATCAGCACACCCTCTGAGTCTCCAAGTCCAGCTTATACCTCCGCAATCCCGTCATGATCAGCCTCTCCGAGCACTCGACTCCTCTCCCGATGATCTTAATACTGACCTCACGCGCACTCAGTCAAACAGATCGGAGTCATCCAACTACTCCGGCTATACCTCCTCGACCGGCTCTCTCTCATCTTTTGTATCCACCTCTACTACCAGTTCTGGTCGTCGCATGATCATTCCCCTCTACAACCTACATGTACACTCCGTAATGCCTACAACCATCTTGGACGCGGGCACGGATGCAAAGGTCGCCAAATTTGCAAAGCGAGGCTTGGAAGTGATCGGTCTCGCTTTCTTTGAGTCAATCGAGGTCCGCCCCTCTACTCCCGCACATGATTTACCCCCCCCGTCGGTCAGTGCTCGGCCCAGCCGGGAGGGCGCGCGGGGCGTAGGGGGGGTGGCGTGGGCGCGCCCCC
>JBBPQW010000463.1:0-19383 GCA_038092695.1 Boletus rubropictus
TTCTATCCGAGGTTGGGTTGTGATGTCTATAGTAGGGGCGTCCTCCTTTGCCACCTTACTTTTGGACGTGTCGTTTTTCTTTTGAGTGGCTCGCACGACCACTGTTTTTCCAGAGGAGAATTCCACTCGTGAGATGCCTATGGGGTCATCTACCTCTTGAACCTCTTTCTTTTGAGTAGCGGGTAACACTACTGTCTTGCTGGAATTATACTCGATCCTGGATATACCAATTGGATCATCAATATCTCGGCTCTTAGCCTCGGTCTTCTTAGAGGTGGGTAGCTTTTTCTCGCTTTTTGATTTAGTAGAGCGGACAACTACTGTCTTGCCAGAGGGGTACTCAATACGAGACACGCCAATCTGGTCTTCAACCTCTTCACTTGATTCGTAAAGTGATAAAGCACTATATCTATTCGAACTACTACTAGATACAGTCTTAGAGGTGACTATAGTACTTGCAGATTTCTTTGTGTGGCTTCTGCATGGCCACGTCTTTCCACACTTTGCACACTCGATTCGAGGACCCTGATACTCGAATGAGGTGGAGGAGACGGATTTCTCCTTCTTGGCCGTGGTCTTCTTTGGCGCTCTGCACTCTGCAGCAGGTGGTCTGATGACGACCTTGGCTATTTTGGACTGTTTGGGTACTGCCCAGTCCAATGCAGTTGTGATTCTTGCAGGTGTTTTGAGAACCCTTGAGAGAGTGGACGAAGTGTCACTCTCTGGGATGGGGATCTCTACTTCTCCTGGAGAAGTATTCAGGGAGTTTTCGATAGTGGTACTTGAGGCAAAGAATGTGGCCATCTCGCTTGAGGAAAGTGTGCTAGTGGCTGCATACATTCCGGCCTCTGATATCGGGGTTTCGGAGGTTTCTAGAGAAGCGCTTGACGGTGCTGTAAAGTAGTCCTCGACAGACACAGCTGACTGTTCATCGTCAGACTCGATAGAGGGAAAGGCAGAGGTATCTACTGCCTGAATAAAGGTTGAGGATGCGAGTGGTAAATCGTTGTCCATGATATCGTCCCAAGTATCGCCTAGGATGGGCGCGCAAGCCTCTTTATGAGCGCGGTTGTGAGTGCGCTTAGATGTAGGATTTTGGTACCGAAGTACTGCGGCATCGAGGGAGGTTTCATCCAACTTGGATGTGGAGGACTGGCCAGTAGTTACCTTACGGCTGGAGGGGAGGATAATAACGGCCATTTTGTTTTAGCAGACAGCTAGGCTGCTGAGTCGGGGCTGAAGAAGGGTGAGTGCAACGACCGAGCAACACCGAGTGTCTCAGGTCCGAATGCAAATGGAAAGGAAGCGCAATATCCGAGCAGCTAGGATATTACTCTGATTCCTCTAGCTCAGGATCGAAGGTGGGAAAGGGATAAAGGAAAACTTTTGCTTCGTCAACAGTCTCTGAAGCTTCTTCTCACCACTTGTGGATAGAAGGCATCCGCGGAACAGTACTTTTATAGACGAAAGTACAGGAAACTTGGGTAGACGCGCTAAGGCAGTGTTGTACTACCGAATAATGCTCGATAATGCACCAAGTCTTAACCAAAATGGACTTGGAACAAGGGTGCCTAGGCGCACAACTTTAGGAAGGAGGCACGCTGTGCAATGGCAGCAGCTCCCCTCTCAACCAAGTAATGGTGGTTTACCGCTGTACGTCAAGTGTACAGGTGCTGACCGCTGTACGCGATGGTTCACGCGAGCTCAACGTCCGAAGAGGAATGGGAGCTTGGAAAGTGGGGACGCTTTGTGCGAAGTGCACTAGGCAGGGAGGTGGCGAGAACGGAGGGAGAAACTTATCGGATAGCCAAACCGGCTAAAAAGGGACTATCTCCAAGTAAAGTGCCTGGGATAGGCGAGAGTTGGGTGTGTGGGCTTGACAGCACCAAGTACTAGCATTGGCCTAAAGTAGGCGAGCTAGGCGAAGTAAAAGGTGGGCTTGAGAGGGCGATGCAAAGTGCACCGTCGCGCTCTAGGGTTGAGGGTTGTGAGTGGGAGCGAAGGGCTCAACCAGCTCTCAAAGTGATAATGTGAAAAGCTGAGGTGGTAAGTTGGTCACCGTGAATGACAGCGAGCAGTAAGGATACGTTTGGTATTATATCAGGATCACACACTCAAAGTGAATGCGGCCTAAAACGATGAATACCAAACGTGAGGAAAAAGAGATACAAGGTACAATACCAACTACTTATATACTACATGCTGTGTGCACAGACCAGCTTAGGGCCAGCATGGAACATGCTAGAACATTCCGATAAGATAAGCTCTAGTGGCTGTGCAATAAGATAAGATAAGAGGGAAAAAGATAAGATCGTATAGCAAAAGGGAAAATGAGAGTCCTGACAGAAATATTGTAAACACATGGGTTTCAGTACATCATATCGAATCTGAGTGTGATCTCATGAGTGAAAGCTCTGTAGG
This sequence comes from Boletus rubropictus, assembly GCA_038092695.1. Lineage (NCBI taxonomy): Eukaryota > Fungi > Basidiomycota > Agaricomycetes > Boletales > Boletaceae > Boletus > Boletus rubropictus. The sequence continues at coordinate 2,422 of JBBPQW010000463.1, forward strand.
TTAGCCAGAGAAGGAGCATTTCTTTGGGTCAATTATAGGTCCACTGCCCTAGTGTACCTTGGAACCATTGCATGATCTAGATGAAAGGTGTGCACCTGAGAAAGTTGAGAAAACCTAGGAGGAACTTTCTTTGATGCCATGTACAGAATAGGACTTTCTGGTAGTTATGATTAGCCAGGTGCTGACTAAAATAAAAGGTGTTTCATAGTCAGATAGGGGATTTCTTTGGAGCTTGGCATCTGACTCTAAACAAAGTGTGCTTAATTTCCTGTTTATTAACCCTTTCTCCTCTACTCTTAACATTAAAAAAATCCCTACAGGTTTGACATTGGCTTATGGTGGAGACTTTACCATAAACATCTTGATGACATATGAGAATGACACAATGGAGCACATCAGATCAATAACAGCACTCATCAACTCTGGGGCTGTAAATACATTTATTAATAAGCAGTGGTGTGATTCATACCACATTAAGTTAATTCCTCTTGATAAGCTGGTATTGATCTACAATGCCAATGGATCTGAAGGATCTGCTGGTAAAGTTTTGCACAAGGTCAAAATATTTATTGCCATAAAAAAACATTATAAAAAGATTAATGCCTTTGTGATTGAGCTTGGCTCTTACAATATGATAATAGGTTACAACTGGTTTGTAAGACGCAATCCCCAGATCAACTGGGTAAACAAAGAAATTAAGTTTAATCATTGTACTCCAGAGTGTGGCATCATCAACAATGCCTTGAACAACAATATTTATGTTAGGGAAATTAAAGCTGGAGTGGCTGAAAAAGTGCCTGCAGCATATCATGACTATTTAGATGTTCTCTCTGAGCAAGAATTGAATTGAATGCCATTGCAAAAGCCATGGGATCATGCTATCAATCTCAAGCCAGACTTTGTTCCTAAAAAAAGCAAAGTGATTTCATTATCTGATATGAAATTAGAAGAAGTTTATATATTTATTGATAAGGAGGTGAAAAAAGAATATCTGAAACCTAGTAAGTTGCCTCAAACAGTGCCAGTGTTCTTTATCCCAAAAACAAATGGAAAAAAAAATATTGGTCATGGACTATAGATATTTAAATGAAGGAACCATCAAGAATGCATATCCACTCCTGTTAATATCATAGTTACACTAATCAACCACCTTAAGAGTGCTGATATGTTCACTGCTATGGACCTTCATTGGGGTTATAACAATGCTAGAATTAAGAAAGGAGATGAATGGAAAGCAGCATTCGTAATGCCTATTGGAGTGTATAAACCAACAGTCATGTACTTTGGTTTGATGAACAGTCTGCCCATTTTCCAGAATATGATGAATGATATCTTCTTCAACCAATATGCATTTTTCATTATTTATATGGATGACATGATAATATTTATGAAGGGAAAGTCAAAGGAACAACACAAGGCACTAGTTTGTGAAGTATTTCAACACCTTTGAAAAAACAATTTATATATTAATCCTGAGAAGTGTTCATTCTCAGCAGAAAAAGTAGAGTTCTTGGGCATGAATGTGTCTCAAGATGGCATTGAAATGCAGGGTAAGAAGATGAAAGCTATTGAGGATTGGCCTGAGCCAAATTTCCTGAAACAAGTACAGGCTTTCTTCAGACTTTGTAATTATTATAGAAAGTTTATTCAGGAATTTGCAGATCTTGCTTGTCTCTTAAATAATTTAACTCAAAAGGACACTCTGTTTAAATGGGGTCCTGATGAATGAGCTTCTTTCCTGGCATTGAAAAAGAAGTTTATGGAAGTGCCATTATTAGCTTATCCTGATAGTTCCAGAGGAATGAAGGTTGAAATAGACACTAGTAATATTGCTACAGGAGAGGTCCTCTGGCAGGAATGTGAAGATGGACTTTGGCATCCTTGAATCTTTATTTCTCATTTTTTCAACTTTGCTGAGTGGAATTATCCTATTTATGATAAAGAACTTTTGGCAGTCATTTATGCTTTGGAGGAGTGGTGCCATTATTTAATTGGTCAAGAGCACTTTGAGATCTGGATGGACCATAAAAACCTCAAATATTTCAAGAAATCCCAGACACTATCTGGGTGACAGGCACATTGGCATGCCTTACTGCAAGAATTTAACTATACCTTCATGTACAAGCTGGGTTTGACCAATTGTACAAATGCTCTTTTTTGTCAACCTGACCATATAGATGCAGTTACAGACTTGAACAAGGACATTGTAGTACTACCAGAAAAACTATTTGTTAAAAATGTTTCTCTTTCCTCTCCTTTCCAAGAAAAAATAAAAAAAAGTCACATAAAAGATGAAAATAGACTCTTCTTTAGACAATTACAGTTGCAATTCAGATAATTTTCTTTTCATCCATAAAGAAAAACAAAGAGTGTTCATTCCAGAGTCACTTCATACTGAACTTTTATTTATTTGTCATAACGAGCCCATAGAAGGAACATGTGGGTCAATACTACACTTATTATATAGTTTCTCATTTTTTCTATTGGCCTGGTATGAAAAAGGACATAGTTGATTATATAACTCATTGCCATGAATGTGCCCTCACAAAGAATCAGTCAAAAGTGCCCATTGGTAAAATTATGCCATTTTCCATTGCTAGTTGACCCTAGGAAGATATCTCAATAGATTTTGTTACTGAACTTTCTCTTTTCAACAGCTTTGATGCCATTTGTATGATAGTTGATAGATTTTCAAAAGAAGTAGTTTATGTGTCATGCACAAAAACTACGTCTTCTATGGATCTAGCTAAAATATTCAGAAACAACATTTGGTATATCTACGGACTTCCAAAGATGGTTGTGTCAGATTGTGGATCACAATTTATCTCCAAATTTACTACAGACTTATGTAAACTTCTTGGGATTGCTCAGATGATCTCTATTGTATATTATCCTCAAACCAATGGACAAATCAAGAAGATCAATCATGATATAGAACAATATCTTCGAACTTATGTCTTGAAAAAGCAGGAATTTTGGGCTGAGTGGATCAAACTTACCCAATTTCATCACAATTCCTTTCTTTCTACCTCTGTTAATCAGATCCCATTCACTATTACTCATAATTATTTTTCTTAGCTCAATTTTGAAGGATTCTCATTATCTCTCACCAGAATATTCCACAAGGAAGCCAGCATTGCACATAAGGAGGTTCAAGTAGTGCTTGGTAAAACCTATGATTGGATGATAGAGCAATCCAAGCATTGCTAGTCCAATATACCATCATATAACTTAAAAGATAAATTTTGTTAAGTATGGACAATTTGAAATTGCCATATACTATGCAGAAATTAATGCAGAAATGGATTGGACCCTATGAGATTGTTTGTGTGCTCCCCAATGTGATTGAACTACAGCTTTCTACTTCCATTTGAATTCATCCAGTCGTGAATATTTCTTGTGTTAGACTCTACCAGGAAACTCTTCCCAGTCAGATGATCTCTTGCCTGGATGTGATTAAGGTCTTTTAGGAGGGTCACAAAGAATTTGAAGTGGAAAAGGTTGTTGGATCTTGTCTTAAAAAGGGAAAGTTGGAATATTGCATATGTTGGCATGGCCATGATATAACTGACAATACATGGGAACTGAGAGAAAACTTAGAGAATTCTTTGAATGCCATTGGCAAATTTCACCACTCTAACCCATCTGCTTCTCAACCCATGCACAGATTATCTACAGCTGAATTCAGCTTGTTATTTAACATCTATGGACCTAAAGTGGGCATGCCATATTCCTTAACTCATTTGAAATATAAGTCCTAGGGAGGGATAGTGTTATAGCCATTATTTAATTTTTACCTTTTCAAATCACATGACTCAGCATGTGACTGTGGGAAACCACATGACCATGCTTCTTTTCTCACACTGCCTCTTTAATCTCTGTCTTTCTGTATATACATGTATAGTAATTACTCTCATACACTGCTTGGTCTGTGTGCATACCTTGACAATATATAAGGTGAGTGTCCTTCACTGGTATCCCTAGCTTTGGCCACTTGTCATTGGGACTCACAATCCTAGTGTGACTTGGCTTAAGTATGCTATCATCCTTACTCTTTTCTTGCCAGCAGTTGGTGTATGCTGCAATAGGCTCAGCTAGTGGTTGTTTGCCTTAGGGTTGCAACAGGAATACAGTAACTCCAAAAACCCTTTCCATGCTTGCTCTAATTGCAGTGTGTGAGGTGTACTGCCAGACAGTGTGGGAATTTCACTTAGCTTTTGTGGAGCCATAAATAGCACCTACCCCTGGCTACATAATTGCCCCTGAGGTCATGTGATTTGGTCCACAGGACATGGAGATATGGCCAATTTGAAACAGCAATGCAATGGAAAGGGTTTTTTCACTTTTGAAATAAATAGGATATTTGGATATTTGGATATTATTAGTACTTTGTATAGCCTCCCTTTGATTTCAGCACTGCCTAAACCCTCCTAGGCATGCTTTCAATCAATTTATGACACTCTTCCACTGGTATCCTATTCCACTCCACTTGAACTCTTTCCTATAATTTATGAATCCCTTTGGGGGGGTTTTCATGCTCTGCAAGCCATCTTTTGAGACAACCCCAAAGATCTTCAATAGAGTCCAGGTCAGGAGAATGTGCAGGCCAAACCATAATCCTAAATTCTTGCTCCTCTAGCCAGCTCTTGACCTTTTTATAGGTATGCTTGGGATCATTGTCCTGCTAAAAGATGATATCAAAAGGATTAAGGGCAAAATACTCCAGGGTTTGCTGGAGCTCATCCTTCAAAATTTGAAGATAGAGATCCCCATCCATCTACCATCAATCTTGGCAGCAAAGCCAACTCCCTTCCAAGGCATACAACCCCATATTATCAGAAAACCTCCTTCAAATTTGAGGATTCTATTTACCAGCCTATCACTAAGCCCCTCACCTGCCCTTTTCCATGCCCATTTGCACCCATCTGACCCTAGGCGATTAATTTTAGTCTCATCAGACCATATCACCTTCTTCCAGTCCTCCATAGTCCAATCCTTGTGGGCATAGGCAAAGTCCAAATGGGCCTTATAATACCTAGCAGAGAGAAGGGGGCATTTTGACTTCACCACAGCTTTCATACCAGCTTTCTTCAAGTGGAGGTGGATAATATTAGCAGAGAGGGGCTTGTTGATGATATTGGTGAGGGTTTTGGTCACTTGAATAGCATTTTCAACTCTGCCAGAGGTAATAAGATATTGGGCATAACGAATGTTGGAAGGAGAAAGCTTGGAAGGACGACCCCCAATGGCCTTAGGAAGGGCAGAAAAATGCTTGGAGCAAAGTTTGGATATAGCAGAAGGGCTGACACCAGTTTGCTTGCCAATGACTTCACCAGAGCAGCTAGCATCAAGCAGGGAGAGAATAGTGCTTTATTGAGCAAGAGAAAGGGATTTGACCATAATGATGGTTGAGAATAAAGAAGTGTGTGAACTTTTTTAAACTTAGACATACTATTTACATGTGTATCTTTGTTTGTACCAACAAACAATGGCAAATATTCTATGATTTGATTGAGATTCTAGTCATCAATTCAAAAGTGAAAAAACCCTTTCCATGGCATTGCTGTTTCAAATCAGCCATATCTCCATGTCCTGTGAACCAAATCACATGACCTCAGGGGTAGGTACAATTTATGGCTCCACCAAAGCTAAGCAGAATTCCCACACTGTCTGGCAGTACATCTTATACACTGCAATCAGAGCAAACATGGAAAGGGTTTTTGGAGTCATTGTAATTCCAGCCCATGCATCCCCAAACCATCAAGGAATCTCCTTCAAACTTTACTGTCCCCTATACCTCCTTATCTTGCAAAGATTTTCCTACCACTTTCTCCACATACTTTCTTCTATCTGACCTAATCCTATTGATTTTGGTCTCATCTGACCAAATCATCCTAGTTCAGTCCTTTACAGTCCAGTATTGGTGCTTGAAAGCAAGGTCCAGCCTATATTTCCTATGCTTTATAGACAAGAGTGGCTTTTTTATCTTGACTATAGTCTTTGAAGATGCAGACTTTAGCACATTGCAAATGGTTTGGGAAGAGACAGGAGAGGAGAGGGTAGAATTGATGAGATGGATTGCCTGGACAGCATTTTCAACCTTGCCAGAGGTAATATTAGATACAATTTTCCTTTTGTTAATAGGAGAAAGCTTGAAACAAGGGCCTAATTTGATGTTTTCCCTGCCTGAATGAATATATTTGATAATTCTGGCCACAATGGACTTCCCCAGACCAGTTTGGGAGAATATTTTTCCTGCAGAAAGATCAGATTCAAAGACAAAGAGGATATGAGCTCTAGTAGAGGCAAAAATGGACTTCATAGTAAAGTAGGGTTAGCTGGGTGGTATTTCTGCTCTTTATAGTGCCCAGGGTTATATAAGTTACATAATGAGACAGGGTTGAAGCACAGCATCCATCAGAACATTGTGTTATTACCAAAAGATGACTAATAACATTATGCTCAAATAAATGTCCCAATGACATGTCATTTTGAAATTGTTATATCTCAGTGCCATGGAAACCAAATAACATGACTAAGGGCTCATTTTCAGGGTAGGAGTTAGGAAAATATATCAGCTCTGACCCTTGCAAATACAGTGACTTCCAAAATTGAGTCAATGTTTTCAGATTTTGGAGTATTAGTTATATAACTCAGGAATATGAACAGATAGAGCCAAAGTGTAAGTGAATAACTAGCCATACACACTTGTGACTATGTTCCAAAACAAGAATTATGTCATTTGGATTAGTAGTCATGGAGATATGGCAAATTCAAATCAACAAGTCATTGACTCAATTTTGTAACTATGTATCAAATCTATAGAATCAGCCAATTCTAGTACTTTGTATGACCTCCTTTGGCCTTGATTACTGCATGGATTCTTCTAGGCATGCTTTCAATCAAATTCTGACACACCTCTGAATCTATATTGTTTCATACTTCTGTCACTCTATCCTAAATCTCTCATACTCCTTTGGCATGTCTTGAATACTTGGCAAGTTCCTTTTTGATATGATGCCAGAGGTGTTCAATAGGATTAAGATCTGGAGATTGTGGAGGCCAATCCAGGACATTGATATCATTGTCTTCCATCCACTTCTTGGCCTTTTTGGAGATGTATTTGGGATTATTGTTCTGTTGAAAGATAACATCCTCCAAAGAAATTTCAGATTCCTCCAAGCTGGGAAGCAAGTTGTTCTTCAAAATATCCACATATTGGTTGGCATCCATCCTCCCCTCAACCTCTGCAAGGTGCCCAACACCTTCCCAACCCATACATCCCCATACCATGATATTTCCTCCTCCAAATTTCACTGTTCCTTGAACCTCTTTGTTAATAAGGCCTTCACTTGCCTGTTTCCATACCAGTTCCTTCCTATCTGACCCTATCCTCTTTATTTTGGTCTCATCTGACCAAATAACCCTCTTCTAGTCTTCAACAGTCCATTTCTGGTACTTTAGGGCAAAGGCTAAACACTTCTTCTTGTTTCTTACAGCAAGAAGTGGCTTTTTCTTCTTTGTTACAGCCTTGAATGAATGTTTTTTGAGGACTCTTCTCACTGTCTGTGAAGAGAATGGACTAGAAATGATGGAATTGATATGGTGGGTAGCCTGGACAGCATTGGCAGCTTTGCCTGTGGTGATTTGAGTAATTATGGCATGCTGAGAGGTGGCTGAAAGCTTGGAAGGACAGCCAGAAAGAGGTATAGGTCTGTTGGGAAGAAGATCCCTGAGTGTCCTAGAGACAGTAGACTGGCTGACACCTAGTTTGGAGGCAATTTGATAAGTAGAATGACCATTAGAGGCCAAAGAAAGGATATTTTCTTTTTGAGAAGAGGAAGTGGGATGCATAGTGAATTTGAAAGGCATGAGTGATGAAACCAGCCTTTAAATAGTGTCAGTTGGAGTAATTACTAAGATATGGTAACTATGGTAACCATGAGTCATGCTTCCATCAAGGATTACATATGACAACCATCAAACTTTGACAAATCTAATAAGTGGTTACACAATTGAGTTAATGATACACTGAATTGAATTGACTATATCTCCATGGATACTTATTCAAATTACATAAATCCTTTTTTGAAATATAGCCAGGGGTATGCACATTTAGGGCCCCAGTTACACTTTGGCTCTATTTGTTCATGTTCCTGAGGTACATAGCAAATACTTCAAAATCTCAAAACATTGACTTAATTTTGGAAGTCACTGTAACTTTGCAAGGATCAGAGCTGATATATTTTGGTTCTTTTGCAAATGTCAAGTCTTTCCAAAATGGCCCAACATTAGGACACTTATTTGAGCCACTGTATACCTCCAGGTATGGGTATAGGTCTAACTGCCAATACATAGGGATATACCCATACAGTTGCCTATATGTGTCAGCATGCTAGCTAGAGTTGCAATTCACTATGTGATAGATATGTGACATCTTACAAAGCCACATTGCATATCTGCTCCTTTTCCAACTATTGTACTGGCATTCTTCTGGCATACCTCCCTTGCCTCTTGTTCTTTTTTTCTCACCAGGGACATTATCTATACAAGCTAGCCCACTCTCCCTATTTTTTTTTCAAGATTTATTAATAGACTGACATGAGTTATTGTAAATATACTTTAGATTTTGCATTACCAGTCCCATGATAGTATACTACGATACTAGTCAAAGTGCTACACATAGGAGCCTATACTTAGGTGTATGTTCAACACTGTGCACACCAACTCATAGTGTATTTACATCCTTTCAGATCCAGACTCTGATAGATTTACAAAACCTTGTCATCTAAATCAAATCCTCTTTGATTCATGTATATAACACTAACATATACTCACACCTAAAGAGACTGGGACCTCCACAATAACCCCAGAGTCCAGAAGATCATTGAGGCAAAGAAGCGAACAAAGAGAAACGTCGATCAAGATTAAGTGATTACGCCAAGAAAAAGTAGGCAAGTCAAGACTGCAAAAGGTATCAACGAGATGAGGCTCGTTAGCCGGTAGGGAAAAAGCACATTCATCATATGAATGAGGTCTTTCACAAGGTAAGCGGGCCGTCACTATCGCAGTGATAGTAAAGAGAGGCAAGATGTCGCAGTAGCAGAAGTTGAGATGATCCGGACAACGGAGACAACTCGTAGAAGAGATGAGAAGGAAAGGGTTGGGACAAGCTCAAAAAGGTTGCTACAAAGCAGACCAGTCTGGGGTCGCAGTGAAACAACGGCAGAAACTAGTATGCACGCGTGCAAAGCATTCGAAGGTGAAAGCGAGGCTCAAAGATAATACAGCAATAAGCAGCTTGAGTGAAAGTATACAGTGCTCGCGACAGTGTCACCACACCAGCAAATCAAACATATGTAAGTCGCGGCATAGGAAATACTTAGATCCCTCCATAGGCGTCACCATCATCGTAGACGGTGGGCGGTCGCTGATGAGCTTCGGTAATTTTCCCCTGTGTTTGTGGCCCGGCTGTGGCGGGAACCGAGCCAGGTGCAGCCACATCAGAAGGGCTATCCGGATGAATATGAGAAGTGGGAGGCGGCACTGAAGTTGCCCCAACAGGATCATCAAATGGGCTGGGTAAAGGACCGTCCAGTAACTCAGACTCGTTAGGATGTTGTCCGTTGGGGTCGTTAGTGCCCAGTTGACGCGAAATTTCAGCATATTGCCCAGCTTGGTACGGAGAGACACTAGAACGGCTGAGGTCAACATAGTGAGGGTTCGGGTCAAACGAGCTAGGAGGTGCGGTGGGAGGGGCATATCCAACAGCAGAGCTCGCCTGGCGTGTGAGATACGCGGCGTTTGAGGGTTGTCTGGCGAGTTGTTGCTGAGAGTCGTAACCAGTTTGTCCCACATTCATGGGCTGACCAGATATTTGCTGTTGAAGATCATTGTAACTGGCGTAACCCATCGGGGGTGAGCCATAAGCCTGTGGAGGAAGAGGGCCGACATGCTGAACCATCTCAGGTGCAGCGGGAGGTTGTTGACCATATCCCCCGTAATTGTCATAGAAATTCTGACCACCATGTCCAGCCTGTGCGGCAAGAGCAGGAGATGCATTGTGGTGCTCAAACATGGTTGGCGGGCGAGGATTGTAGGATCGTGGAGGCTCAGCGGGGTCATCGACTAGAATGGCAGACTGACGCTTAAAGGCCTTGGCGTCAAAGTCGTCGACATCACGGTCTCGCTGACGACGCTAATAAACAGTGCCAATAAGAAAAAGGATATCCGACGTGATGAGCATGCAATGCGTACCATGCACCACATGATGAAAAAGCCGAGGAAGGCAATACCAGCGAGGGTGCCGGCAACACCACCCACGATTGCACCTGTGTTGCTTGCACTAGAGGACCTAGTAGAGGTGGTAGAGGGAGACGGGGTGGACGTGAGAGTGAACGAGGTACTTGCGGCAACTCGGGTGGCGACAGAGGTTGCATGGGGAGTAGATGTCTGCTAGAGAAGCTTAGGCATGACATACTCGACAGAAACAGACCAATCGCTCACGGCTAGCGTCAACGGAGTTGAAACGATGGAAGAAATTGTAGGAGTGGGGGAGGAAGATGTCGAGATCGAAGGTGTCGGAGTCGAGGCGGAAGGAGAAGAAGAGGAAGAAAGGGAGAAAGGTGCGGAAGAGGAGTGTAAGGAAGTGGATGGCGTGGCCAAGGATGGGGTATCGGGGGAAGGGGAAGCTGCAGAGGTAGCAGGTTCTGTCGAAGCTGGCACCACGGGTCCGATGGCGGTTATGGGTTCGGAAGCTGCGGCTATAAAAAATCGTGGTCAGACGTATATGAATGATAGGGTGGGGATGTACCAGCAGAAGAGGCGGAAGCAGAATCCGAACCGGGAGGCGAGGGCTGGACATGGGGAAAAGGGTTTGCGCGATTCCAGTGAGAGCGTTTGTAGAGAAAATCACGACGAGCAAACATCTTTGTTGGTCTACTTGATGACGGTTCGTAAGGAGCGAATAAGCAAACGAATGGACGTCCTCTGGAGCAGAGGAGGGGACGGTCGCGACGTGACGACAGTCGGAGAGAAAACAAGGAGAGCAGTGCTGACTAATGCGGTCCCTTGAAGGTAGTCAGCTGATCTTCTAGCCAGCCATGGTCGGGCGCCTTCTTCAGACTGGCGTGTGGAAGTGAGAAAGGAAAGGAACCAAGTGAGTTATATGTCTTGGTACCAACCATGCATTGGATATGTCTGGCTCTTCTTCTGCTCCCTCCAGCCTTGGCGCTACAAGACGTACTCCTCCCGAGCACCTGTCCGGATATCATATATAATCCGCCCTTGTGTACCTCTTCATCCACCACAGCAGGCTGTACAAGCTCATGGTAAGTCTCTCGTGTTCCTCTTGGATTATTAACCGCCAGCTCTCAGGCGAGTGTATAATGACACTGTAACCGGATCCGCCATAGTCTATACCGATGGACCTATACCACAAGCAGACAACGTTATACCACAAATGTTCCTTACCTTCAGAGGCAATCTGTTTACTTGGGGCGCCCAGTCAAGTTCTGACGTTTTATCCAGCCTCTACCGTATATCTTCGTACCACTTCCTCCTCAAATGCGACCGTCAATTTTACTCTGACTGCAGAACCTACTGATGTCTCAATAAACGCAGAGGTTAACACTTCCATCGGTCTCATTGTTGCTGTGAACATCCCGGAAACACAAACAACCACTCTAGGCATCACGTTTCTACAAAGCGACCAGCCCACCCGATTTGACATCGAATCGGTTACACTCACCGTCCTAGATGCTAGGTACGAATCCTGTCGGCTTGACGCCCGTCCAAATAAAATTGTAACTTCTCAGTGCGACATCTTCATTCTTGCCTTCAGCATCGCTGCCCGTCTCTAGCTCTCCATTGACTCTCGTTCCGTCCCCCTCCGCTTCATCATCACCCAATTTGGGCATAAGCAACATCAAAGGCACAATCGTTGGCGCAGTGCTAAGCTTAGTGCTAAGCACGCTTTACTTGTGAACCCATTCCTTGTCACCCATCGTCACGCAAACGACAGACAGCACGGGAGGGTCGTTGAGTTGGTATCGTAGGGACACTGTAGTGTTTCAAGCACTTTATGATCGTGCAAGGAATGATGAAATGTATAAAAACATCACGAATCTAGCACGAAGCCAAAGCAATATAAACAGGGCTCTGACGGAACAAACCACCGCTACAACAATCCATTTCCAAGATTCTACCAAGTTAAGATGGACCTAGATCCACCTCTTGTCGTCGATAATGGAACAGGCGTAAGTACTCGTTTCTTGCTAGATAGCAACTGATCCAAACTGAACCTCCCGTAGTTTGTCAAGGTTGGTTATGCAGGATCAAACTTTCCAGAACACGGTACGTCGTCCTGGTAGTCCATGGGATGGAATACGACACTTATTAGACACATAAAATAGTCTTTCCCTCCATCGTCGGCCGTCCGATCTTACGTGCTGAAGAACGTGTCGGCTCCGCAGTCATCAAGGACATCATGGTTGGGGACGAAGCTGCAGAGATGCGAAACTACCTACAAGTCACCCAGCCAATGGAACACGGTATCGTCCGGAATTGGGAAGACATGAAACATCTCTGGGATTACACCTTTGACGAGAAACTTCAAGTCGACCCACGCGGGCGAAAAGTGTTGCTCACTGAACCGCCGATGAATCCAAAAGCCAACAGGCAGAGGATGGTGCAAGTCATGTTCGAGGAGTATGGGTTCCAAGGCGTATATGTAGCTATTCAGGCGGTATTGACCCTCTATGCGCAAGGTGGGTGTTTTAGCGAGGCGTGATCGTGCATTAGGGCCTGGATAGATATCTTTTCCGGCAGGTCTAACGACAGGCGTCGTCGTCGACTCAGGGGATGGTGTCACGCACATCATACCCGTGTACTCGGGCTTTTCCATCCCACATCTCATTCGTCGCTTGGATATCGCTGGCCGAGACGTGACACGATACTTGATCAAACTACTACTCATGCGTGGATACGCTTTCAATCGAACTGCTGATTTCGAAACGGTGCGAGAGATCAAGGAAAAACTGTGTTACGTTAGGTAAGGAACATTATTTATAAGAATCCTTCTGCTCGGAGATATACTCCACGTTAGTTATGACCTTGAGCTCGATCAGAAGTTGGCGGAAGAGACCACCGTTCTTGTCGAAAGTTATACGGTGCGGGACTGACCAACGTCGGATCTCGTAACTCCGCTCATCTATTCCCCAGCTCCCTGATGGACGGACAATCAAAGTGGGCTCAGAGCGGTTTGAAGCTCCAGAGTGCATGTTCCAACCACACCTGGTCGACGTGGACCAGCCGGGTGTAGCAGGTTCGCCTCACCCTCCTTCCTTCGTGGCGCTCTGACCCGTTGGAACCCACAGAGATGCTCTTCCAAACAATACAGGCTGCGGCCGTGGATATTCGCTCAGAACTTTACAAACACATCGTCCTTTCTGGCGGGTCCAGCATGTATCCCGGACTTCCGAGTCGTCTCGAGAAGGAGATGAAGCAGCTCTATCTCACGCGAGTGCTCAACAGAGACCCCTCACGATTGAACGTAAGTCATCTAATCTCATATATCCCCATTTCAAGCGTTGCTCACTACATCCACGACATACGTCAGAAATTCAAAATCCGTATTGAAGACCCTCCACGTCGAAAACATATGGTCTTCCTCGGTGGTGCCGTCCTTGCCGATATCATGAAGAACCGAAACGACTTTTGGATATCGAGAGAGGAGTGGTTCGAGTCAGGTGTACGGTCGCTGGAGAAGCTCGGCAGGGGCGAGAATTGATGTCTCAGGTGGTGGTCTAGCAGGTGGTGACCGAGTGAGTCATTATGATCGGATTTCGTTGCACTGAGCGTAAGGAGTGGTCTGCGCTGCTTTGCAACCTTGTATCAGGATTTCTTGCACAATACTGTCCCATACCCACGAACCTGCACTCCGGTGCCGGGCCATCTAGGGCGGCGACCTCCTACAACAACTAAGAGGAAGGTTAATGAAATCACATGTATCAACTTGCTGATTGTGGAAATGGAACATATTGCACAGCCATTGAAAAAGAAGACCGCTTAAACGATGTTGCAGACGAGGGCAGCCATTAAAAAAATCATCAAGGCCGGAAAACCATCCAACTACAGTGGACTGTATTCGGGCAGGCTGTCGCTCTGAGGTGGCCTCGTCGCCCTTTACTGACTCGGGCACCGTCAAGGGGAGTAGTCACGCCGATTGTTAACTGCCATGGAATTTATGGATGCTACAGATACTATGGATATCATGATCTCTTGGAAACCAGCCACGTTCAAACACGCGACACGGTTACGATACAAAACCTTTGCCCACCCTCAATTAATGGACCACCATCTGTTTCATCCGACCCCTGGCCTTGATTATGGTATATGCGGGAAGGAACGGATCGGGTGTGTGGTAAGTTTGCGGACGGGCGTTAGAATCCGAGAGGAATGGTATGTGGGGGAAGGAACGGATCGGGTGTGTGGTAAGTCCGCGGACGGGCATACACATTCGTCGGACGTATTTCATTGGACCATCCATCGCAGCACATGGCATGGTGTATATCACGGCCTTGGAACGAAGCTCGAACTCTCACCGACGTTGTGACCTACCAAACATACCAAGATCTGTTGGGAGTCGAATGTCCCTCGCTCATAGCACAAGTGTTGCTGCCTATGTCTCCTCTTGGTATCTCGCTAGTGGTGCAGCCACTGTGATCATACTCGTCACCCTCTTCAGGAAGCTCGCCGGAAGTCCCGCTCACAAGAGTAGCGTCCCACTTCCCCCTGGACCACCTGCAACATGGCCCTGGAAATACCCAATGCCAAAACAGAAGTGAGTGTGCTCATCCAATGCTCCGGCATTCTTGGGGAAGCCCAACGTGTTCCCTCCCAGCATCGTGCAAGAGCTCGCCACCTTGGTCGAGCAATATGGACCTGTCGTCTGTTTTAGACGCGGGAGTCATGTAACAATCGTCATTGGCCGTATGGATGTACGTCTCCATTTATTCAAATACATATCGCCTTCACTCCCGCCGCAGGCAGCGACCGAAATCATGGAAAAAGAGGGTGGGGCACTTATCGACCGCCCTCCCCTCATCTCAGTGGGTGACATCTACTCGGGCGGGATGAGTCTCGTCACATCTTCTGGAGACCGTTTTCGTCGTCTCAGGCGAGCGGCAAATGCCCATCTTCAACCCAATGCAGCAAAGAAGTACCACGCAATTCAAACAGAGACCGCAAAGGATTTCATTCTCGACATTTTGAACGATCCAAAACAACATATTCTACACGCAGAACGGTTGGTCCTTTGCGTATTCTTACACTGAGGGTGTCCCAGTAAGCTGATTTGGGAGCATGTGTGCGCATGTACGATTTAGTTATGCGGCCGCGGTCATGTTGCGTGTAGCGTATGGTAAATCGTCGCCGACATTCAGCAATCATCCCGAGGTGGTGCGTGTCCACCAGGTGATGACGAATTTCGGGACGGTATTTCGACCGGGGGCATACCTCGTGGATCGTATCCCATGGTTGAAATACGTGCCTGGGTATGGTCGGGAGCTCAGGGAGTTCCATCGATTTGAGATATCGCTCTTCCAGGATCAGCTGAATCGGGTCAGGAATGACATCGTACGTGACAGTGGATACAACTACATTTTTCGCTCACGTCTGCTTTAGGCAATGAACAATGCAGGCCCATCAATTGGAAGATCACTTCTCGAACACATTGATGATCACCGATTGTCAGATGATGAGATGACTTATCTCGTTGGCTCCTTCTTCGGTGCAGGCTCAGACACTGTATGTTTTGATCTACTCGTGTCCTATACACTCGAATGGACTTAAATATGCCATCAGACCGCATGTGGTATCACTGTGATGATCATGGCAGCGGCTTGCCATCCCGATGCACAAGCACGCGTTCAAGAAGAGCTAGATGAAGTGGTTGGAAAAGACAGAGGTATTTCGACTTTGTGGATTAGTGTACTAGATTTTGGGGATCCTGATGTAGCATGCAGTGCCCACGTTCGGAGACTGGGATATGCTCCCGCAACTGCACGCATTCATACTGGAAGCGTTGCGCTGGATACCGCTAACACCATCGGGTATGTTGCTCGTTGCCATCATCATGGTGGGCACAGGGGCTCAATATATACATGCATGCTAGGCTTTGCGCACCGTGCGACGAAGGACATTATCTGGGTAAGCGATGTTGTCCTTCTCCCAGACTCATTTGTGACGGTTCTGGTGATGACGATGATGCAACAGAGGGGCCAGTGTATCCCTGCAGGGGCGACAGTGATAGGCTCTCATTGGTATGTCCTCTATGTTGCGTAGCACGATCTTGCTTTCATGACATACCTACTTCCTACCACAGGGTGATCTCGCGGGACCCGGTGGCATTCCCTGATCCAGATACATTCAATCCTCTCCGCTGGCTCACAGAAGACGGATGTGTGAGGACAGACATGCATTTCTACACGTACGGCTTCGGTCGGAGGTGGGTGTTCGATTCCATTTTCTCCCGCCATGCCCAGTTTAACGTCATTCATGTCGTCATGACACAAATAGAGTTTGTCCAGGCCAACATGTCGCGAAACGGTCCTTGTATGTAAACGCTGCTCTGCTGCTCTGGTCATTCCGCATCGTGCAGCAACCCGGAGCACCGATCGATGCTCATGCGAGCGACCGTCCAGACGTGGTTGTGTTCCATCCCAAGCCATTCAAAGCAGAGTTTATACCGAGGGTGGAGGAGCAGCGGTTGAGACAGTTGATGGCATGAGACAGAAGGAGGAAGGCCCAAGTCTAGTGCTAAGAAGGCGGTTGTATGTGTGCACCCTAGTGTGAGTGATGAGTCTATGCCATGTCACTCTTTTTTTTTTTTTTTTTTTTTTTTTTTAAAAATACCACTGGGTTTTATAAAAGCAGTTATTATAAAATTTGGATGGTGTAAAG
>JBBPQW010000464.1:0-19381 GCA_038092695.1 Boletus rubropictus
CTCCAAAAGTGGAGACAATACCTATTAGGAGCCTTACATCCTTTTGAAATACTTGTTGACCATAAAAACTTCGAATACTACTGATGTCCTGTTGATTTATCACACCATCAAGCTAGATGGCAGCAAATAATCCAAGAATACAACTTTAAATTTACTCATCGATCTGAAAAAACAAACCCAGCCGATCCTCTGTCCAGGAGGCCAGACTATGAAAAGGGGGTAGAAAATGATAACAAAGCAAAAATCCTCCTACCGGATTATTTATTCGATGCCACAGGACCAAATCCTGAAAGTGTATGCTCTTGTGCTCAGACTTAGCACTCTATCGAGTCGCTTGTAGCGCAGTACCAGTCAAAAGCCGAGAGATATGTGAAGGAAGGTGTAGAAAATCCAAAGTCGCAATGGACGATAAAAAATGATTTAATATACTGGCACAATCTTTTGTATATACCATGGGAAAAATCTCTATGAGAAAAAGTCATAAAAGAAAACCATGATCACCCGCTTGCCAGTCACCCAGGTGCAAGACGCACTCGGGATTTAATCATGACACGATACTACTGGCCCACGCTTAGAAC
The DNA here is from genome assembly GCA_038092695.1 of Boletus rubropictus. NCBI lineage: Eukaryota > Fungi > Basidiomycota > Agaricomycetes > Boletales > Boletaceae > Boletus > Boletus rubropictus. The sequence goes on from JBBPQW010000464.1 coordinate 579, forward strand.
CGACGTTGAAAGATACATTTTGGGCTGCAATCATTGTCAGAAAACCAAAAATCGTCCTATAGCTGCAAAAACCCCATTGATTCCCAATGAAATTCCCGTAGCACCTTTGGAAATCATCTCCATAGACATAATTGGTCCGTTACCCGAGTCGCAGGGCAAAGATGCCATCCTCACCGTGGTAGACCGATTTTCAAAAATGATTCATCTATTCGCTGTGTCATCCATGATAACAGCCAAAGGAGTAGTGGTTATATTCCGCGACCATGTATTCAAACTCCACGGCACTCCTAAAAAAGTCATATCTGATTGAGGACCGCAATTCGTGTCAAACTTCATGACCAATTTGTACGCAATCCTCCATATCGAAGGAAACCCCTCTACAGCGTACCATCCTCAAACGGACGGTCAGACAGAAAGGATGAATTCGGAGGTCAAGTTATACCTCCGTAACTATGTAAACTATAAACAGAACAACTGGGTCGAATGGCTCGCCCTCGCCAAGTTCACTCATAACCAGAAAACATCCAGTGCTACAAACACATCGCTGTTTTTACTCAACTATGGCCAACAACCTCTAATTACCATCGATGGGAAAAGAGAAGTGAGGTCAGAGGAGGCAAAAGAATTCATGGAAAAGATGAAAAAAGCACATGATGATGCGAAAGCCTCATTAGGCAAAGCTGCTGAAGAGATGAAAAAATACTACGATCGTAAAACCTGCGCTTCTGTTGTGTATAACGCCGGAGACCAAGTCCTAGTGGACGGAAAACATATATTTACCGATAGACCCACAAAAAAGCTAGAGGACAAATGCTATGGTCCTTTCAAAATCGTAAAGAAAGTCGGCCCGGCCGCATACCAGTTGGAGTTGCCTCCTACTTGGCGAAAACGCATACACCCGGTGTTCCATGAGTCACATCTGTGGCCCTATAAAGAAGGCGTCTACCCTTCACAAAAGAAAGAACCACCGCCACTGGTTGTTAATCCACAAAAAGACGAACACGAAGTCGAATCCATCATCAACATCAGAAAACGCTGTGGAGGTATCGAATACCTCATCCATTGGAAAGGCTATCCCCACGAAGAATGCACATGGGAACCCAAGGCACACATCACGAATGCCAAGGGAGTATTAGCCGACTTTTACAAGAAAAATCCATCCGCAATGCAACAGGCTCTATTCGACAACTGCGATTGCGACATGTGTGTAGAAAGAAAACCCATGTTCGAAAGCGACCACTTCAAGGTGTTTGCCGCATCACTTACTCGATTACCAAGTCATTTATTTGAAATACCATCGACTCAGGAGCATCGATCTTGAAAAGGGGGTAATGTCAGAACTTGTTAAAAATCATTACACTTTTCGCCACAGCTTGTGCTCAAAACCCTTATCTTATCTTATCACACAGCCACGATCTTATCTTATCAGAATGTTCCAGCACATTCCATGACATTCCATGGACTTCTATCACAATCTAGGTCTTCAAGACCCTACACCCTATTATGACGCCATTATGATATCATCGATGACATTATGCCCATTACCCTATGCCTGCCCTAAATCATGTAGTTAGTATATAGGTAGTCGATCCCCATGTACATACTCAAGTTTGAAATTCTCATCACATAGTTCATCCTAGTGTTTCTAGGTGTGGTCTGATACTAACACGATGAGTAGTGCCCCCATTTACCACTGAATAGGAAGCACCAAAGAAAGCAGCCAGATCCTGAGTCTTGATTTCATGCTGAGACTTGGAATTCTCTATCTCTTGAATCTGGACATCATCCATCATAGAATCTGATTTCTCAGAATCAGATACTAAGAAATTAATAAGAAACCTGCATTAGCCACATATTCTGATAATAATAGAGATACACATATCACTAGTATCATCACTTTCACCTCTCTCATCTATGTTCACTATATATAAAATTATAAATTCATTATATGTTATAATAGAGATTAAAACTTACCAGAGGATTTCCTTGATGGGACCTGACTAGACACAACAGATGTTGCAACTATATATCAAGTGAATAAAAAGTAAGAATGATGTTTCAATTGATTTCATATCTGAAGCAGAAAACTGAGTAGACTCATCACCAGCTCAACAGAGTCTTTTCAGAGCTTAATATATATATTCATATCAATAATTCTCATTATAAAATAAATAGCTTATCTTGAGAATGATTCTCAGAATTAGTATCATTATCTGAATCTACATTGACAATGTTATCTTCAGACTCTACTGTGGCCCTCTTCTTGGTATTTAACCCTGCAAATTGGTAGTGACATGGTTAGGTGGTAGCAAAAATGTGTGGATACAAGCTAGTCAGTATAAGTAATAGAGATATATACTGAAAAATGTACCTTTGGATGCAATCAACTATGATCACACACAAATGGTGGCATGGTCAGGTGATAGCATGGTTAGGTGGTGGCACAGTTGGGTGGTGGCACAGTTGGGTGGTGACATGGTTGGGTGGTGGCACAATCAGGTGGTGGCATAGGTGCATGGGTATGAGCTAGTTAGTAGCAGGAATAGAAATATATGCAATAAAACATATCTTTGGATGCAACCAACTGTGATCACACACAAATGGTGCATGGTCAGGTGGTGGCACAGTTGGGTGGTGGCATGGTCAGGTGGTGGCACAGTTGGGCAGTGGCACAGTCAGGCAGTGGCACAGTTGGATGGTGGCACAGGTGTGTGGATATGAGCTAGTCAGTAGCAGGAATAGAAATATATGCAATAAAATGTACCTTTGGATGCAATCAACTGTGATCATATGCAAATGGTGGCATGGTCATGTGGTGGCATGGTCAGGTGGTGGCATGGTTGGGTGGTGGAATGGTCAGGCAATGGCACAGTTGGGTGGTGGCACAGGTGTGTGAGTATGAGCTAGTTAGTAGCAGAAATAGAAATATATGCAATAAAACATACCTTTGAATGCAATCAACTGTGATCACATGCAAATGGTGGTATGGTTGGGTGGTGGCATGGTTGGGTGGTGGCACAGTCAGGCAGTGGCACAGTTGGGCAGCAGCATAGTTAGGTGGTGGGATAGGTGCACAAATATGAGTTAATCAGTAGATGGTGGCATGGTCAGGTGATGGTATGATCGGGCAGTGGTGCAGTTGGGCAGTGGTGCAGTTGGGCAGTGGCATGGTTGGATGGTGGCATGGTTGGGCAGCAGCACAATTGGGTGGTGGAATAGGTGCACAGATATGAGTTAATTAGTAGAAGTAGAAATATATACTATAAAATGTACCTTTGGGTGCAATCAGCCATAATCACATGCAGATAATGGCACAATCAGGTGGTGGCATGGTCAGGCAGTGGTGCAATCAGGCAGTGGCATAGTCAGGTGGTGGCATGGTTGGGCAGCAGCACAGTCAGGTGGTGGAATACATGTGTGGGAATGAGCTAATTAGTAAATGTAATAGAAATATAGCATAAAATGTACCTTTAGATGTGTGATCAGCCACAATTGCACACAAATGGCAGCATTGTTGGGTGGTTGCATGATAGGAGTCAGTATTAGCTATTACAAAATTTTATTACTGACCTATGGTGAGAGCCATCATCTGATGGCTGCATAATTCATGCTTTGCATTATTGTTGCTATCAAGAAGGTGAGCAGAAGGTTTGACTGCTCTGCAAGCCCAGATTGGCTGGATTGCCCCTCATTGTTGCTGGACATCAATGGTACAGTACAAAAATGAGAGCACATGTGTAACACTGGTAGAGTCTCATGGCTCTTGCTGGCAGCACTGACCCCATTACATAATATAGGCCTGGGCCTGAGCCCTGGGCTCAGGCCTGACCAATCCCAGGCTCTGGCCCTAGGCCTGCTTGAGCCCTCCTCAGGGCCTGGCTCAGGCTGGGCCTATATAGGGCCTAAGGCCTGGGCCTTAAGGCTTAGGCCCTGGCCCTAACATCACTATCATAGATATCATAATTTCTCTTAGCCAGAGAGAAAGTCTTGGAGAGATATGTGCATGGATTACAATCACCATTGTTATCAGCTTGCATTAAAACAGCACCCAAAGCTGTAAAAAAGGCATCAGTTATAACAAAAAACAGTTTGCATAAATTGGGAAGGGAAAGGATGGGGGTCAAAGTAAAAGCAGATTGGAGGGAATGGAAGGTGGAGTCTTGGGCAGAAGACCATTCCTAAGGTTGGTTCTTGCAAGTGAGAATGAGGAGAGGTTGGGCAACAGAGGAGAAATTGGGGATAAACTTTCAGTAGAAGTTGCAAAATCCAAGAAATGATCATATGCCTTTGACATTAGTGGGGGGTGCCCAATCTTTGATTGCATGCAGATTAGCAGGGTCCATCTGAGCACAGCCTTTTCCAACCACCATACTGAGGTATTTGACTTTATTCTTGTTGAATTCACATTTGAAAAGCTTAAAGCATAAGTGATGGTCTTGAAGGCATTGGAGAACACAAAGAGTGCATTTATGATGGGTGGCTAAATCAGTGGAGTGGATAAGAAGGTCATCCATGTAGATTAAGAGCCATCCCTCAACTATCATATTACTAAATGTTTCATTCATAAATGCCTAGAATATGGCAGGAGAGTTGCAGAGGCTATAGGATATCACTATTAGTTTGAAGAGTCCTTGGGGCATAATAAAGGCAGTCTTCCATTGGTTGCCATCTTTGATGCAAACATTGTTGTAGCCCCAGTAGACATCAAACTTAGTGAAGATGGTGAAATCCTTTAGTTGGTCCATAAGAGTCAAAATAAGAGGAAGGGGATAGGCATTCTTGATTGTGTGCAAATTGAGATAGTGATAATCTTGGCAAGGCTGTACTGATCTGTCCTTTTTTGGGATGAAAAAGAATGGGAAGGCTTGTGGTAATTTGGAGGGTTGGATTCATTCTATTTTTAGGTGTTCCTTGAAAAAGGTGTTGCAGGCATTGAGTTCTTTCAGGTTAAGCAGGTATATCTTAGTGACTTTAGGAATAAAGGAGGAGTGGAGGGCAATGGTGTGGTTGAATGGACAGGAAGATGGGAGCTTATTGTGGGTTTGTTCTTCAAAAACATGAGCAAATTTTTTTGCCCATTCTGGTAATGTTGCCTTTGCCTTTTCCTGTTGGTGAGTGATCTCAGTGGTGATGGTTACCTTTCATAGTAGTTTTGAAGCCAACAGCATAAATGGAACTCCAAGAATACATTTTGCCTTTCATAGCTTTACTTTGATATTGTAGGTTGGATTGATAGAGAGGGTCTTGGCCAGATACTGCTGGTTTTCTATGAGGGGGTGATCATGAGTGGGGGTATAGGCATCCAGGGTGATGAAGATGTGTCCTCAGTTCCAGTTAATGGAGGGGTTTACTGCTATCAACCAGGGTGTTCCAAGGATAACTTTATTTTTTCCAGAAGCAATGACCAGGAATTCTCACTCTTTGAGGGTGTCATAAATCATAAGTCATAAGGTGGTCTTGTAGTAAATGAATTCTCTTTTTTTCAGGGTTCCATTGATGTTCAGAGCTCAAAGGTAATATGCACCTTGTATAGAATCTAGCTAAGCATCCACTCAATAGTAGGATAAATTCTAATAGAGTGGAGAATACATGCCAAGGGTCTTATTGGTGATCAACCTCACACCAATAGAGAGTTCAACACAAGGTAGAATTGCATAGAACTAGCTTACTGTACACAAAGAAAAAAGGTGCTATTTATACTATGGAAGATTCATGCATGAACCAAGGAACACAATGGAATTCTGTGGAAAAATTCCATAGAAAGGAAAAAGTGTCCTAAAGAGATGAAACAATAACCAGCCATGGAGACATTTAAGAAGTCCAAAGGAATATTCCATCAGAAAAATGGCTATGGTTGTGAAAATGAGAAGTCAGGCTAAGCCAAGGTACCAGGCTCATTGGGACAGCCCAAAGGGAAATAAGAAAAAAGAAAGGAAATGTCTTTTATATACTGTCTAACCATAACATTACCCCCTTCATAGCTTCAAAGGACCACCTCAAAGACCACTTTTAAGACATTGTCCACTACTATTTCAAAGTTCTGGCCCTGATAAGTCACTCTTGTTGTACACAACATCATTATCATCAAAGTCAAAGGCCAAGAAAGCATGATGGGCCTTAGAGCAGGTGCTAGTGAGATGGGCAGAGGATCCACAGTGTATGCAAGGGCAAAAGGGGCAGTGATGGGAAGGATGGCCAGATGCATGACAATATTGGCAAACACACAAAGGGCATCACCCATGAGTGTGGCCAGGGGCCCAGGTATAGCAAGTGGTGCATCAGTATTTGGGGCACTGGTGGATGAGATGTTCAGCAAAGTTACAATAAAAGCAGGTGAGAAGGCCAGGTGGGGGAATAAAGAGGCCAGGTGAGGAGATGGGATTGTCAATGATGATTGGGTTGGAGAGGGAACCATGAGGGGCAAATACTGCCAACATCTCTTGTTTCTCAACTGCATGATTGATGACCTTGAGGCCCTCAGTGCAGGTTATGTCAAATTCAGTGAAAGTTCCACTCCAAGTCATGTGGGCAGGAGTAATGGATGGTGGTGCTGGCATGGGTGTAATAGGGCAGGTAGGTATTTCAACAGGGGGCATGGGCATGGAGAGAGAGTGATCATTGTCATAGATTCATTGGTCAGTGGCCAAGAGCAAGTCATATAGGGGGCTAAGAATGGAGGAAACATTAGAGAGGGGAAGGGAGTTAATAATGTAGCTAAAACTGTTTGTGTGAAATAGGCCTAGAATGACAGAGCAGACATCTACTAATCCCAGCTATATGACAACATTGCAGAATATGCCATCAATGTTCTGATATGAATGTTGGGGGATGGTATCATGGTAGAGGGAATCCAAAGAAGTGTATGTGTAAAACAAAGTGGCTAGGCCATGTAAGGTGGCATTACTCAAAAACATAGGGTCATGTTCTATTAACAAAGTAAGGTGAATGTTCAGAAGAATAGAGGCATACAACATATTTTGGTGCCTCATAGGAAGCCTCATGGAGTGAACACAGTAAGAAGGAAGAGTGCATGGTATGAGGTGGTGGATGTGATGAGAGGAGGAGAAGGAAGTGGGGATGCAGCCATTGGACATTTTGCTGGATAGTTGTGATGAGCGAAATGGTTGTTTAGACTGGGGGGAAGTCAGTGGGTAATTGGGCTTTGTATTCTTGGAGGATGGTCTGTGTGTTCAGCAAGTTCTCCTCAGATTCCCACATTGATTCTGCAATCAGCCATTCTTTCCAAAAGATCAGAAACCAAAATAACCTGCATATCTTCTTATGCTGCAGAATCTTTCCAACTTTGAACTCCACTATCAGGATCATACCAGACAAAGTGTTAGTGGCCTATAATGATGAATTTCAAGCATAAAGAAGTACAAGCTATGCTACTGACTATTTTATATACTACCATGGAAGTGCACATGAACCAACTGAGGGCCAGCCAAAGACTAGCCTAGACTTTCTACAATGTCATGGCCCTTTAGCCCTAGTGGCTGTGCAATAAGATAAGATGAAAAGATAAGATAGGATTGTGTAGTACAAGTATCAAGTAAGGAAAGGGGAAGAGAAATAAGAGTCCTGACATTACCCCCTTTTCAAGGCTGTTGCTCTGAAACAGTGGAGATTTCAAACATGTGTAAAGGAAGTTTAATGAGGGAAGCAGCATAAGATTTGAAGTTTGGGTTGGTGAAAAGAGTCGAGTCGCCTGTGCAAAGTGGACAGTTGCACTTGTCAATTAAGGTCTGATAAACTGCATCAGGATTTCCTTTGTAGAACTTTTCAATTGCCTCCTTGGCATTCATGAGGTGTGCCTTGGATTCCCATGTATTATCTTCATGTGGGTAACCTTTCCAATGTATGAGGTGCTCTGTTTTCCCTTGGTGACATTGTGTATTGACAATATACTCAAATTTATATTCCTCAGTTTGTTTAACCATGACTGGTGGTGGGGGTGTTGGTTTAGCTTGAGATGGGAACACTCCTTCTGTGTATGGCCAAAGGTGAGACTCATGAAACACTGGGTGGATACCCTTTCAAGTTTTCAAGAGTTCTAGTTTGTACACTGCAGGGCTGACCTTCTCAATGACCTTGAATGGGCCATATTGTTTATCTTTGAGCTTTTTGGCAGGTCAGTCTGAGCAGATGTGCTTCCTGTCAACTAGAACCTTATCCCCAGCCTTGTACACGATAGGAGTGTGTGCTGTCCAGTCATAGTATTTCTTCATTTTCATGGCTGCTTTTTCTAAAGCTGTCTTAGCTTGTGCCTAAGCCTCCTTTATTCTAGACATGAACTCATGAGCTTCTTCACTTTTGGTATCATGCCTGTCATTGGTTTGGATGAGTGGTTGTTGCCTGTAGTTAAGTAAAAATGGGGATGATTGAGCCACACTACTGGTTCTCTGATTGTGCATGAACTTGGCTAGGGCTAACCATTTGACCTAGTCATTTTGGCAGTGATTTATGTAGAGGCAAAGGTACAACTCAACTTCTGAGTTGATCTGTTTGATCTGCCTATCAGTTTGAGGGTGGTAGGCTATAGATGGGTTTTCTTTGATATGGAGAAGTTTGTAAAGGTCATTTATGAATGCCAATACAAACTGGGGTCTGCAGTCTGAAATCACCTTCTTGGGAGTGCCATGGAGTTTAAAGATATGATCTTGAAATATGGTAGTGACTCCTTTGGCAGTGATTGTGGACAAGACTAGGAATAAATGAACCATATTGGAAAATCTATCAACAATCATAAGGATTGCATCCTTGCCTTGCAACTCTGGCAAAGGACCAATAATGTCAACAGATATGATTTTCCAAGGAGACAAGGGGATTTCATTGGACATGAGTGGAGTATGAGCTGGAACTGTATAATTCTTTGCCTTTTGGCATCAATCACATTCTCAGATGTAAGTCTCAATGTTCTTTCTCATTGTGGGCCAGTAGTAATGTGTTATGACTAGGTCATGCATTCAACAAGCTCTAGGGTGACCAGCAATGGGATGATCATGGTTTTCTTGAATAATCTGTTTCTGGAGTTCTTTGATCCATGGTACATAAAGGAGTTCTTTCCACCATATAAGACTGTTTTTCTTCATCCATAAGGATTTGTCCTTTTCTAGACCCTCAGTTGCATACTTTTCAGCACAGTTCTGGTACTGGATGATTTGTAACTCTATGCTGGACCATTTCTGTGCATGAATTTCCAGTGCCTTGGGTAAAAAGTACATAGCCCATTGTTGTGCCTTGATCTCAGCAGATGACTTTGGGTTGAAGAAATGATCAGGGAGTAGTACTTTCTGCTTATTATTGAACTCTACCCCCTTTTCATAATCTGGCCTCCTGAACAGAGAATCAGTTGGGTTTGTCTTTCCGGTATGATGTTTGATGGTGAAATTGTATTCCTCAATGATTGGTTTGCCATTGTGCTTGTCATCAGGAGAGATTGACCAGCTTTTTGAAATATTTCAGATTTTTGTGATCCATACAGACCTCAAATGGATGTTTTGCATCAAGCAAATATTGACACCACTCTTTTAATGCATAGATGACTGCTAACATTTCTAAATTGGCCACATGGTAATTTCATTCAGCATCATTGAGAGAGTGAGAAATAAATGCTATCAGATACCAAATTCCCCCTTGGTGTTGTGATAGGACAGCTCTAATGCCTATGCCAGATCTGTCAGTCTTCACCCTGAATGGATTTTCATCATTTGGCATGGCAAGAGCAGGTGTGGTTGTCAATGTCTCTTTGAGCATATCCATCGCCTTTTGGTGTTCTTTAGTCCACTTGAACTCCTTCTGTTCAGATGTGAGCACATTAAGAGGTCGTACAATTTGGGTGAAGATTTTGACAAATTATTGGTAGAAGTTCAGGAAGCCTAGGAACCCATGCAGTTGTTTACATATCTGGGGAACTGGCCATTCCCTAATTGCTTGAACCTTCTTTGGCTCCATCTTCACCTTATCCTACAACACAATTATTTCAAGGAATTCTGTTTCCTGGATCTCAAAATTGCATTTATCATGTCTTAGGTACAGGTGTTCATGTCGGAGTATTTCAAGGACCTTATAGACTATTCACCTATGCTCCTTCAGAGTCTTTGTAAAGATTATAATGTCATTGATATATACTACAACCATTCCTTGATCTATCAACTCTTTGAACAAGGAGTTTATCATTGTCTGGAATGTAGCTGGCAAATTGATAAGTCTGAAGAACATCATAAGTGGCTTGAAAAGCCCTTGGTTTGTGGGGAAGGCAGCCTTTCATTCATTGCATTCAATTATCTGAATGTTATTGCAGCCCCATCTAATGTCACACTTGGTGTAGTATTTGGCAGACTTCAGCTTGTCCACCAATTCATTGATCAACAGTAGGGGGTAATGATTTCAGACAGTGATTGCATTCAACTTCTGGTAGTCTTGTACAGGTCTCAACCAGCCATCTTTTTTTTTAATAAAGAAGAACACAGAGGTAAAGGAACTTTTAAAAGGTCTAATTCATTCTGACTTCAAATTCTCTTTGAGAAAGGCATCTAGTTCCTTTTGTTCACCAGGGCCTAATGGATAGGTTTTATAGTCAATGGTATGGTCTCCTGGTAAAAGCTCAATTGCATGGTCCCATGGTCATCATGGTGGTAACTCATCGAACAACTATTTGGTGAACACATTGGCAAAGTCATGAATATAGGTTGGAGCTGCTTCCTTGAAGGTCTTTTTCTTTTTGGTTATAAACTCCTTAGCAGTAATCTCAGTGGATGTGTTTCTAAAGTACCACTTGAGGTCTAACTGGAACAATCATTCATCTTTGGAGCATTGGACCTCAAGTTCCTCCTCATTATCATCTTTGACTTCCTTGAGTTTCGGCATGTGATCATTTTCACACCTAAACTTGATACAACTGGTTGGCCAATCTATCTTTGGGTTATGGAGGCACAACCAATCATACCTGAGGAAGACTGGAGTAGTGGCCAACTATGTCATGGCTAGGGCTATTCTTTCACTATGATCAGCTATTTTAACTTCTACTACAATGAATTCTGTGATACTCCCTGATTTGTTTAATGTCCCATCAGTGTTATACACTTGGACAGGGCAAGGAAGTTTGGTCATCTGTAGGCCTTTCTCTTTGATGAATGTCTTATTGATGGAGGAACCTGTGCATCCAGAGTCAATTAGGACCTTGGTTTCTATTGTCCTGCCATTGTCTGCTATTATACAGGCAGGTACTTCTAGATTATTTCTAGGCTCTCTATATCGCTCTGATGCTTTTTTAAATCACAGTTTCTTTTTTAGGTCACAAAGCATCCAGTAAGACTCTTCTTTGGTCATATTCTGAAGGTACATGAGTGGATCCTTGTCTACTTCTGGTCATTGCTTGTCATATACAAAAGAGTGAAGATGTTTAAGCACACATTTTTTCATCTTTCCCTAGTGCTTGTTGCCTAATCCATCTGATCAACCAAGAATCTATTGTATTGAGCCATAAACAGTTATTAACTCTTTGGATGCCCATACTTCCAAAGCCTTTGTTATTTTGCTTGATTGAATCTTCAAACTGGCTGACTTCCATCATCTCAGGCCTTTGAATTTTCTCAATAATGAGTTGAGCAACTCAGTCTTTGATGTTGACCTTAAAGTCCTTATCTGAATGATTGAAAAGTAGGATTTTTATCTCCCCCCTATAATCAAAGTTGATCATACTGGCTCCAATGGCAATCGAGTTCTTAACTGCCAAACCCAAGCATGGTACAATCTATCCATAATGACCCTGTTTGATGCTTATGCAAGTCTTCATGGATATAAGGGCCTGTTCACAGGAAGGGACTACTGCCTCTTCTGCTGCATACAGATCTAACCCAGCCACACCTGGGGTTCCTTGTAATGGAAGTAGAATCAATCAGTCATCCTGAACCACCTTTAAAAACCCTCGAGCATTTGCCACAGCAACTGCCTCTTCTGCACTTGTGCTTGGCAACTCAAAGTTCTAATCCTGTTTAAGAAGTTTCTTAGGCAGCATTGGTTTGTCTGCCTTTGTTTTCTCCATACAGGGATACACTATCCTTCTATTGGGAAACTCTATCCTAGGAAGATCCTTTGCTCCTTTTATGGGTTCACTCTTTCCATCTTTTGGAGCAGGTTTCTTATCACTTTTCTTTGTAGTGAAGCGGTTAACCACCATTTTACCCAATAACCAATCAATGCTTGTGGCCTTTTCCTTCAGTTTCAGGTTTTGACACTTATCCTTCTGAGTAGTGTCCTTAGCTTTCTTTTGAGTGGTGCATGTAACCACTATTTTGCCATCAGGGTATTCAATCCTGGGCATTTCTGAGATATCCTTTATCTTGTCCATTGCAAGTGCACTATATCTATTTGCACTGCTACTACTACTAGGTATAGGAGACTTTGTAGTTACTTGTGTAGGCTTCTTCCTATGGTCCCTACATGGCCATGGTGCACTGCACTTTGTACACTCCATCCAAGGACCTTTGAACTTAGATGAGGTGGAGGAGATGGGCTTCTCCTTCTTTGCCTCGATCGTTTGTGGTGCTCTGTGCTCAGCAGCAGGCAGCCTGATGATGACCTTGGTCTTCTGGGATTGTTTGGGGGGCTGCCAATCCTGGGCAGTGGAAATTGACTCAGGAATGTTGAGAACTCTTGCAAGATATGGAGACATTTCACTTCTCTTGGAATTTTCATCTTCTACCTGAGTAGACTTGGGGTCTTGTTTGTATATGGTACTGGAGGTGAATAAGGTGGCCATCTCACTCAAGGAGAGAATAGTGGTTGCCACATAGATACCAGCCTCTAGTACTGGGATTTTGGAAGTAATTGGATATGTCAATGAAGAGAGTTCTTCTTCTTTAATATCGGAAGGGGGAGCACTAAGAGGTGTTATAAATGTGTTAGAAGAGAGGGGAATGTCCTTGTCCTCCATTTAATCCCATGTGTCATCTAGGATAGGTATGCAAGCTTCTTTATGAGCATGCTTGCGAGTGTGCTTTGAATCGGGGTTTTGGTACCTAAGTACCACAGCATTGAGGGATGTTTCATCTATAGTGGAGTGAAGGCCATTGGTAACCATTTGGCCAGAGGGGAAGAGAAGAATAGCCATTTTGTTTTAGCAGACGGCGAGACTACTGAGTTGAAACCAGAAAAGAGGGGGTGCAATAACCAAGCAACACTAGTCCTTACAAATGTGACTTCTAATTTCTCAGGTTTGATTGTGAAAGGAAAGAGTGCATTATCCAAGCACCTAGAGTTTTATATGACTCCTCTAGGTTAGGATCAAGTGCAAGAGGGTGAAGGGAAAGAAACTCTTGTTTCTTTATTAGTCTCCAAAGCTTCTTCTCACCACTTGCAGGTAGAAGGCATTTGCAGAACACTGTTCTTATAGACCAGAACAGAGAAGACTCAATAGATGCTCAAAGGCAGTATTGTACTACTGAATAACACTTGATAATGCAGCTAGTTGTGATGCGAGGGCTAGCAACCATAGTGTAGGCAAACACAGCCTCTAGTCAAGGGCACACTGTGCAATGGCAGCAATGACTAACTCAACCAAGTAATGGTGGTTTACTGTCGAACATCAAGTGTTTGAGCACTAGCTGTTGTATGCAATGGCTGATGTGAGTAGATGTTCAAAAAGGAATGCTATTTGGATGGTGGAGAGAATGGGTGTAGGAACTTATCGGAGAAAGCCTAACAGCTAGGTAGTACTATCTCTCATTGAAGGAACAAGGATAGATGAAGTGGGTTGAGGGTTTGAGCGTGGGTGGCTTGATAGTGCAAAGAGAACTAGTTGCACTTGAAAGAAGTGGACTAGGTAAAAGAGTAAGTGGGCGTGAGAGGGCATTGCAAAGTGCAATGTTGTGCTCTGGACTTGTATGTGGGAGCTAAAGGCTCGACCAGCACTCAAAGGTGATAATGTGAAAAGTAGGGATGGTAAGCTGGTTGCCATGAATGATAGTGAGCAGTAGAGAAGGGGTATGCTTGGAATTATATCAGGATCACACCAGACAAAGTGTTAGTGGCCTATAATAATGAATTCCAAGCATAAAGAAGTACAAGCTATGCTACTGACTACTTTATATACTACCATGGAAGTGCACATGGACCAACTGAGGGCCAGCCAGAGACTAGCCTAGACTCTCTATGATGTCATGACCCTTTAGCCCTAGTGGCTATGCAATAAGATAAGATGAAGAGATAAGATAGGATCATGTAGTACAAGTATTGAGTAAGGAAAGGGGAAGAGAAATAAGAGTCCTGACATCCACTTCATCTCTGTCTATGTCAGGTGGGTCATATGTGAAATTTGGGCCATGTTACAGCATTTCATGATATGATAATAGTAGGAAAGGATGGAAAATATTATAAATTTTCCATATAGGTGGGAATTAGAGGCAATAAGTGATGGGGGAGATAATGGCATTGATCTCAAATGGTCCATATTGCTTGGGGAGGAGTTTGTGTGATTAATCTGGAAAATGGAGATTCTTTCCTTCTAGCCATACCTTATTGCCCTGTTTCCAGGGGGTGAATTTGGCAGTGACATGTGACTTCATTGCCTTCTGCGCCAGTTCATGGGCCACTAATGCTTCTTCTCATGCCTTCTCAATGTAGGAGAGACATTCATCAAGGGAGTCAATGAAGGAGGGTTGAAGTGGGGGGTAGGATTGGGGTTCATATCTCATCATAAATGAGAATGGCATCTTTTTAGTGACTGAGTGGATAGAGGAGTTGTGATGGAACTTAGTGGATGGGATCAACTCCTCCCATTGTGTTTGTACATTATTACAGAATATCTGCAGGTAGGTTTTGATCTCCTAATTTATGCATTCAGTTTTGCCATTGGTCTGAGGATGGTAGGTGAAGAATAAGTGTATGTTATACTATAGAATTCTGGCCAGTTCTCTGGCAAAAGCTGAGGTGAACTGTGGGCCTTTTTTTGAAATTATGTGGTTGTAAAGGCCAAACCTGGTGTAGACTTTTTCATAAAAAATTTTAGCCACTTCTTCCATGCTGATAGTTAAAGCACAAGGAGTTAAGATTATCTCCTTCATAAGGCCATGGTTGACCATGATTATGAGAGCATCATAACCTTAGATGGGGGGAGACTGGTAACAAGGTCAACCAAAACCTATTGGAAGGGGCAGGTGCATATGGATGGGAGAGGAAAGAGGGGGGGTACCATAGGGTGGGTATTGATCTTATTGGCCTGGCAAATGGCACATCCAGAAATGAATTGATAAATGAATATTGAAAGCCCAGGCCACCAATAGTCATGTGAAATGAGTTCCATGATATGAAAGATGCTGCTGTGACCACCTGCAGGGGACTCATAGATGGACTGGATGAGTTCCTGCCAGGTGAAAGAGGGAATGTAAAGACAGCCTTGAAAGTAGAGATTGCAATTGCAGAAGATCCAATCCTTAGGGCAGGAGTGGCCAAAAAGGGGTTGGAATTCCTCCATGGTACAGAGGATGGACTAAATGAGAGGATCAGAGGTGGTGGAGGCAGCGATCTTTTTAGCAAGTGCAAGGTCAAGGTTATGGACAAAGACAGTATTGGGGAGGAGGGTGACTGCTTGGTTATCAGAGGATATATCAACACAGTCATGGTGAGAGAGGGTATTGGCAGGACCCATGGAAGTGCTAGGAACAGGGGTAAAGATGAGGTCAAAATCCTGTAAAAAGAGATGCCAGCAGGCCTGCTGGTAAGACAGCTTGTGGGGATCCCTATAGTATGCCAAATTTTTATGGTCAGTGATAATCATGATGGGCAACCCTATGCCCTGAAGGTAATGCTTCCACTTGTGGAGAGCATGCAGAACTGCTAATAGTTCTCAATTATATATATTGTAGTTACATTCAGCTGGGGAGAAAGTTTTAGACAAATACATGCACAAGTGACGATCACCATTATCATTGGTTTGCATCAATACAGCACCAGACACTATGAGGAAGGTGTCAGTTATAACAAAAAAGAATTTACAGAGGTTGGAAAGCATGAGGACAGGGGCAAAGATGAAAGCCAATTGGAGGTGATGGAACACATCTTCCTGGGCAGTGGACCACTCCCAAGGCTGGTTCTTGCAGGTGAGAACAAGGAGAGGTTGAGTAACTGTGAAGAAGTTCAAAATAAACTTGTGATAGAAGTTGCAAAACCTGAGGAAAGAGTAAACTCCTTTGACATTGGTGGGGGTGACCAGTCCTTGATTGTGTGCAGCTTGGCAGGGTCTGTCCAGGCTTGCCCTTTGCCAACCACCATGCTGAGGTATTCTACTGTCTTTGTCAAATTCGCATTTTGACAGTTTAAGGCATAGATGGTGGTCTTGGAGGCATTAAAGGATGTGAATGGTTCATTCATAATGGGTGGTGAGATCTGAAAAGTGGATGAGAAGGTCATCCATATAGATAAGTAGCAATTCTTCAGTAATCATGTCACTGAACATATTGTTCATGAATGCTTGAAAAGTGGTGAGGGAGTTACAAAGTCCAAAAAACATTACCATAGGTTTGAAGAATCCCTGGGGGGTGATGAAGGCAGCCTTCCACTGGTCTCCTTCCTTGATTCAAATATTATTATATCCCCAGTGGACATCAAACTTGGTAAACACCAACAAATCCTTGAGTTGGTCCATAAGGGTGGAGATAAGTGGGAGAGGATAGGCATTCTTGATCATATGTGAGTTAAGATACCAGTAGTCTTGGCAGGGGTGAACTGATCCATCCTTTTTTAGGACAAAGAAGAAAGGGAAGGCCTGTGGTGACTTGGATGGGTAAATGCAACTGGTTACAAGATGTTCCTTGATAAATGCCTGGCATGCATCATGTTCCTTGGGATTGAGCAGGTAGACTTTGGCAACCTTTGGGGTAAAGGATTCATGGAGGGCAATGGCATGGTCATATGAACAGAATGCTCATTATGGATCTGTTCTGTAAAAACTTGGATGAACTTTTAAGCCCAGGTGGGTAGCATTACTTTTGCCTTTTCCTGTTGTTGGGCAATTTCTGTGGAAATCATAACTTTATGCAGTAACTTTTGAGCCTAGGATGTGAAGAGGACTCTGGGGATTTTTTTTACTTTTTGTAGTTTTACTTCTGTTTCGAACAAGGGATCAATAAAAAGAGTCTTAATCAGATATCAGTGGTCATCAGTGAGGGGATGATCACAGGTAGGGGTATAGGCAGCTGGTGTAATGGACACATGCCTGTAGTTCCAGTCAATAGATGGATTGATTGCTTTTAGCCAAGGTATTCCAAGAATGACATCATCTTTTCTAGAGGCAATGACCAGAAATTCTCTCTCCTCCAAAGTATCATTGATCATGAGACATAGGATGGTCTTGTAGCAGATAAAACCTTCTTTGTTCAAAGTACCATCAATGTTTAGAGCTCAGAGTGGTCAAAAAAGGTGGGTGGTTGGTAGGTCATGTTTCTTGACAAAGTTTGGGTGGACAAAGTCACCAGTTTCCCCACTGTTGATCAGAGTGTTTATTTCAACAATTTGTGCTCCATTGGGTCATAGAGAGATTGAAATGTGAATCAATTTCTTTTCTCTATCTGCTAGTATTATAGGAGTGAGTTATATTAGAGAAGAAAATGTTGACACTTTCCTCTGCTTCAAAAATCCTCTTTATAGAGCCTAGCTGCTGTCAGCAGCTCTTGTTCTCCATCTTTATAGCATGTCTTGAGTGCTCAAAGTATTTCATCTCCATTGATCTTGTTTTGCTTTCAGATAATAAATGTACTTGGCTAGCTCCAAGGGCTGGGCTTCTGTTGCTGCTGGGATGTGGGTAATAGGGATTACAGATGCTGCTTGGGCCTGCTCCAGGTTTCTGGGTGGTCATAGAGGCAGGATAGAATTCAAATTGTTATTAGGATGGGAATGGTTCCAAGTCAAGCATCCATTCCTATGACAGATGAAGCATAGACCTTTCCTCATATGCTCTGCACATTGTACTGGGGTAAGTTGTACTACATCAATATCCATGGTGTTTGGATCATGGCCCTGACTGCTGTTACTATTAGTAAAGGAGAACCTGCCTTGGTATAACTCCTTTATCCTTTGCTGCTGTCTGTGGAAGTGACTGGCAGTGGAGATCCATCCCTTGAGAGTGAGGGGAATTTCTCCCATGGATAGGACCATTGTTCATGACTTTGGGTCAAGTCCTCTGGAAAACTGATCAATTAGAGTGTTCTGATTGCTAATTCTTGCCTGCAATATGGCCAGCTGGAATTCCAATACACAGTTACAAAACCCATCTTCACTCATCCCCTATTATAATTCTCACATCTTTCTATGGGCACTGGCCTTGACATTGAATGGGTAGAAGGTTCTCTGGAAATCCTTAACTAACTTTTCAAAGGTCTCCTCTCAATCTGGAATATTATTGTTGTCAATCTTTGTATACCAATGTTTTGCAAACACAGTGCCCTGACCTTTACCAATCTTATTGATAGTAAACAAGACCCAATCCTTCAGGTCATAAAGGTCCTTGTTCATGGCAAAATAGGCCTTTATGTCCATAATTCATCAGGTGGCATTCTTCAACTCATTGGAAAAGTTGTTGGGTAGGCCTGCTTTCAATTTGGTCTTATGCTCTAAAAACATACAGTGGCTCAAATAAGTGTCCCAATGTTTGGCCATTTTGGAAAGACTTGACATTTGTAAAAGAACCAAAATATATCAGCTCTGACCCTTGCAGGATCATTAATAGTCCTAACTCCTACCCTGAAAATGAGCCCTTAGTTATGTGATTTGGTTGCCATGGCACTGAGATATAACATTTTCAAAAT
>JBBPQW010000465.1:0-19301 GCA_038092695.1 Boletus rubropictus
TTTTCGGCTCACCGAACTCGTACACACGTCAGGCCCAGATTCCTCGACGAACCTCTGTGTATATCGTGCGACGACTTCCACGTTCGGGGACACAGAGATCCAGACTGCGGACAACTTGACTGAGATGAGAGATCTCTATCTCGTCCATCCATGGATCCGCCCACTGCTCCGCCGAGTATTCTTGCCTGGTGAGGAGGCAACGCCTCACAGAACCACAAAAGTACTCCAATTCCTCGCTTATCTCAGACAGCCATTTGGGGCGCTCCTGTTCGAGTCGCTGTCGCATAGACAATATAGGCGAGTCGCAGCAGACAGTTTGATCACCGTCCAAGTACGTGAGGAAGTGCCATTGACTGATTTCATAAACAACATCTTCACAATCGAAGTACAGTGATCTTGACTTTGGTGTCATGAACCTTCCGTATGATACATCCCTAGGTTTTTAGTAGGTAAATTTATGACTGCTAAGTGATCACGTGACCCGGATCGGTACCAGGAGTGCCCGTTCAGCAACTCCATGCTCTGTCGACAATGTCCTCGCTGTATCGTTCCGCCATCAGCGCGCGGATAGCCAAGTTACCAGAGCAACCTCCGTCAGATGCAGGTGAGAATTACGACGAGATAGATGAAATCTCGGATTCGCTTGGTTCGCTTCTGTCTCCTGGCCAGATGGGACCACCATCCTCGTAAGCCCCTCGTGTGCATCTGACCCTATTCAATCAACCTCTCCCTGTTCAAGTGTATCCAGGATTCATGCGGCGAGAATCCCTAATCCAGAGCACGCACCGATTCATCCGGACGCGTATGGGCAGTACTTTGCGCAAGCTCTTCAGGTCGAACTCCCGATGCGCGGACTCGTTGTCCGTGTGTATCATACCCCATTACGAGGAAATGGCGTTATTATCATGCATCACGGCGCTGGGTACTCGGCGCTGAGCTTTGCGTGTCTTGCCAAGGAGCTAGATGGATTGCTTGGGAAGGATGTTGGAGTGTTGGCGTTTGATGCGCGGAGGCACGGTGAGCATTTCTTTCTACCTTGTTCAACTGAATTGAATTTTTATGCACTACAGGAAAGACCGTCCCAATGGAGGTTCAGCCAGATGAGAATCTATCAATGGACATTTTGGTGGATGACCTCGTTGCAATTATACAGACGATTTTCAAGGACGTGAATTCTGCCCCTGTGCTTATGGTGATCCAGCTATGATCCCCTGTCCTTTCTGTATAGACGTGCTCATACGTTCTTGTTCTCAATAGCTCGTGGGACATAGTATGGGCGGTTCGGTCGTTGTTCGCGCATGTCCAAAACTCCAAGATCTTGGATACGTTGTATGTGGTGTTTCTGTCCTCGATGTGGTTGAAGGTGGGTAGATCATCTGTGGCATCTTTTCTCTTCATCAATACAATTACAAGGTACCGCGATTGATGCGCTACCACACATGCACGCACTTTTGGATAGCCGTCCAGAAGGCTTTCATAGCGAAGAAGAGGCTATCGAATGGCAGTAAGTGTTTTTAAATTGAGCCTCCCACTCTTCCCCGGATGTCCATGATCGCGTTAAACGCACACCGCGAGCCAGCCTGACCACCCGTGCGATCAACAACCCTGCTTCGGCGCGAATATCTGTGCCCTCGGTCCTCATCCCACAAGAGTCCACTCTCGCACCTCTCACGCGCGCTAACAAGGGCTATGCCTTCCGATGGCGCACTCCCCTCAGATCGACGGCACCATATTGGCACTGTACGTCGTAGTGCTCGTCGTCCTCTGTCTGTTTTTTCGCGCCCAGCTAACGCACACACGCAACGCATGCAGCGTGGTTCGATTCCCTATCCACGCTCTTCCTGTCTGTCCGCACCGGAAGACTTTTGATCCTGGCCGGCCGTGAGCGCCTTGACACGACACTTGAGATTGGACATATGCAAGGCAAGTTTCAGCTCAAGGTGATGTCCGGCAGGGGTGGGACATCCGTAGGACATCTCGTACATGAGGTAAGGCGAGTGTGTTCGGTTGTGCGGGGAGGTGGCGCTGACTGTGAGATCGCACAGGATGACCCTATGGAACTGGCACAGCATCTACGGGAGTTTTGGGAGAGGAATCAAAGGATCGTAGTAGGTGGGAAAGTGATCAAGCGAATTGGAGACGCGTAAAGTTTTCACCTCGTGAAAGGGTCTTGTAGATGTGTTTTCTTCGTTGTTGGCTTGCGAATAATTCAATGCGTTTGTGCGTTTGGTAATAATGTTTGAAGGCCTGATGGCGTAGTTGGTTATCGCATCTGTCTAACACACAGAAGGTCTCCTGTTCGAGCCAGGGTCAGGTCATATGTTTTTGTTCTTTTCAACATTGACGAGGGTATGCTTGATAACTAACGAAACAAAAGTCTCGTACTATGCTATACAATAATACTTGACGTGACAGACAACAAAACCTGACCTCGTAAATTTAAGCAGAAAGGTAAGGGTACATGCGACTCTACACTCTACAGTGCACACAATACAGGATCAAACGACGTATGTATCACACCTCGTTCGATCCAGACGAGAAGACAACTTTGCATCGAGAGGAAATTGAGAGGGGGAAAAAATTGGCAAGGGTAAGGGTATGACACAACGAGGAAGGAAGGAAAGAAAGAAAGAAAGAAAAAACCGTCATAGTCCGGAGTTCAAAACGCCGTCGTCGAATCGACCTCGATAGTCGGCACGATCGAGGCGATGAACTTGAGAAAGACGACGAGATAAAAGTCGACCCGCATGCCTTCGACGACGTCATCGTCATCACCGCCTCCTCCCGCCCCCGCTGCACCACTGGCGGCGCTCTTGTCGTCCCTGTGCGACTTGCGTCCGAACCCCCACTTTTTCTTGTTCCCTTCTTTGTTCTCCTTTCCGTCCTTCTTGCGTGCCGCGAGTTGTTCCTCGACGACGCCTGCGTTCATCCGTTCGATGACTTTCTTCATCACGCTTGCGTGTTTGCAAGGGTGGACGGAGGCTGCTTGGAGGGTGGCGGAGTGTGGGAATGCCTCGATGGTGACGGTCTTGAGCGCGTGATCGGCTGAGACGTCCTGGAATATCTGAGATGGCGTGAGAGGGGTGCGGTTCTACGGGTGTCACAAAAAGAAGAAGAAAAAAAAACATATCAGTCCCCCCTGAGACAGAATGGATGAGTGCTATATGATGTACCTCATCGTAGCCGATCAGCCAGATCCGCGGGGTCTGGTAGTACTTGTCGTATGTGATCATCACGTCGTATGTTCGTACTTGTAGTAGATTGCCTTTTGCAACCTCGATCTGACTGAGGGGGATATCAGGACGCGGGTAGGGTGAGGGAAGGGGGAGTCGCGAAGGAAAATTATAGCGATACTTGCCTCGCGTCAATGACGCCTCCCGATACGACAGCCTTGGGCACCGCAGTCGCCTCGTCCACTCCCTCTTCCAGATCCCCTTCTTCCATGTCTGGAATGTCGTCCAGATCGGGCGTCTCGCCGACCGTTGCATTTGCTGTTGAGCTGATGGACACGTTCCCCATTACATTCGCAAGTTCCAGCTCCCCATCGGCGTCCAAATCCGGGATATCGTCGATCTCACCCGGATTTGCCGCGGAATCGACCGTCGCTTTCCGGCCGGCGTGCGTCTCGACCCATTCATCTGCAGCACCGCCAGACGCGTCCCCAAAGCTGAGAAGACGCTCTGCATCTTCGTCAGCGTCGGTGTAGGCGAGCGAGGTGGCTCGTCGAAGGCAGGGTACACCGCGGGTGACGAGGTATTGCTTGTCGGCAGGGAGGTAATCACGGGCTTTAGACGCGTCGCCTCGTTCCCTGATCGCGCACTCAGCTCTTCGAGGAATCTCGCCAGTGGATCTGGGGAACTTACCATGTCCAGACGGGGAACTTGTAAGAAAGGAAATCGCCTGCAGCGACGAACTCCTCTGGTTGCGATGTCCGGTCTGAGAGGAATGGGACAGGAGTGAGAAAAAGACGCACCCGGTGTTATCCTTCCATGTTCCTTGAACTTGCTTTCCTTGAGCACCTGTGAAACAGGGTTAGCTGTGGGTGTAGATGTGGAGGTACAGGGCAACGCACGGGGCTGAGGTAGTCGCGCACGGCCCAATATTGTTGCTGAAGAGATTATGAGTGGAATTCAGGAGAGATGTATAAGACAATTGCCTGGATTGCGTGCATCTTGAATGCGAAGAGAGGTAGAGAGAATGGGATGAGTTCAACCCTCGCACTATCAGACCCTACACCAATCGATCTCTCCTAATCAGGAAACCACGAGGCATCTTAATTGAAACCCCTGTCAAGACCTGAAAAGGTTCCTCACTGATCTGTAAGTGGTACGCCTACTAGCCTTGTTTCTCTTACAAGGTGAGCTGTAGAGTTACGACTGCCCGTTTGTCAGACCTCTTGTCACCTTTGCGACCACATCCTCCTTCTCCGTGGTATCGCCTTCTCGCTTCCGTTTCTTCGACTTTTTCTCCGAGACTTCGTTTTGCAACGGTGTACTAGGTTCGTTCGACTCCTCAGAGATGCGCCCCTTGTCCCTTTTTCTACCCCTCTTCCGTTGCTTGTTCTCGCCCTGCGCCTCCGAGTCTACCTTGAGAGCCTGCGCATCAGGAGTCTCATTCTTTGGCTTCTTCTCCCTTTCCTTCGAGCTGACGCCCCTCTCCCGCTCATCACCCTCCATTCTTGTATCGTCTCCGATAGACGCCACATCCTCGCGTTTTCTCTTTTTCTCCTTCCCACCCTTGCACTCGGTCTGTGTGTCCGTGTCCATCTTCGGATCGCGAGTAGAATGGTTGCCGTCGGACTTTTTCTTTCTCTTCTTGTCTTTCGAGTCATCGCTCTTCCCCTGCTGGTCGATACCCACTTCCGACTGTTCTGTCCGAACAATTTGCTCGCCTTTCGACTGTTTTCTTTTCTTCTTCCCGATAGCACCCGCAGCTTTGTCGAGCGATAGTGCAGGTGGAGCAGATACGTGCTCCTCCATACTCGATTCGCTCGCCTGTCGATGATCGCAACATACTCAGCAAAACCAAGGCTTCACATGTATACATAATTTACCTTGACCTTTCCGTCTGCCTCTTTTGCTTTAGACGATTTTGACTCTCCATGCTTGCGTTTTCTCTCCTTTTTGGGTTGCTCAAAGGGTACATCAGGCCGACTCTCCTCGATTTTCGCGAGAAGCGATGCTGGTGCAGCATCTAGACAGGTTGTGTTTTCAGCGCGGATGTCGGAGGTGGTACCGTCGGTAGGTATTGGCACGGAAAACATTCGCTGGGTAGTACCGAGGGTCGTGTTGTTGGCGCCCGTAGCTTCGTTACGCACTTGTCCTCCGCCCATGCGCCCATTACGACCTTGTGAGCCACCCCTTCCATTCCCTCTTCCCATTCCCTGAAAGCCACC
Source organism: Boletus rubropictus (assembly GCA_038092695.1). NCBI lineage: Eukaryota > Fungi > Basidiomycota > Agaricomycetes > Boletales > Boletaceae > Boletus > Boletus rubropictus. Next base: position 5,396 of record JBBPQW010000465.1, read on the forward strand.
TCGACCACCTCGACCACCCCAGCCTCCACATCCGTTCCCGTTCCCGTTTTCATTCCCGTTCCCATTCCCGTTTTGATTAGTGCCATTATGACCGTTCACCTTGTCCTAGTAAGTATCAGACATTCAACCCGAGCCCAGACAGTCAAAAAAAAAAAAAAAAAAAGTACGACAAGTAGAAAATGAAGCACATCATTTATATCGATTATGCACGTACCGTCTTTGGTCCTTTATACAAACTCTTTTGATACTTTTCTGCTTCAGAGATGCACGACGTATGGGCCTTGTACTCGGTGGGGGTATGGAACGTAACAGAGCAGTCGATGCAGTCAAACGCAGCGTGGCAGCGACTATGGTGTTGGTCCAGCTTCGGTTTCTTGACGACGTCGCCACAAGCTGTTGATCACGACGAGAGTGTGAGGTGTGAAGTGTGGGGGTAGAAGAACGTAGGGAACACTGACCATGACATCTGGACACCACATAAATAGGGAGGCGATCAACATCACAACGGATACGTCACTTGTAAACTCGAACGGAATACGTACTGGAATGAAACCATTCAAACACGGGTCTAGATGATGAGTAGCACCTGTAGGAATTAAAAAGTATTGCCCACGAGACCTGGAGCAGCCCAAACGCTCGCAAGCTTGAATCGATCAAGTGAGCTTTTTAACAACGAAAAAATAATGTCACGTGGTCCTTGTCGGGTGAGCTCACTGCGACCCTTGCCATGTCAAGCCTTGACACACGAGACATGGAAGTCTACTATGGCAAGCAACCGATTCGGCATTGGGGCTAATAAGAGGTCGTAAAACATAAATCAAGCGTCTTTTGGACAGAGGATATCAACTTGGTATTTTACAGTGTGTACAAAGGAATAGTGCTCAGGAACATGGTGGCCTCGTCATGCAGTCGTTCTCTTAACGGGGTTGTGATGAAGGTCATCGAGCTGTGCGTGAAGTTCTCGAACGGTCGCTCTAAGACGTGCGAATCTCATGTCTCAGACGTAAAAAGTCAACTAACCGCGGGTGAACAGGGCGGCGATAAACCCACCAGACTCTCGTTCCGTGGACGCAAGTTCGATGCGAAGTGACTCGACGGCCACGTTAAACATATTCTTGTCCTGATCGGCTCTGCGCTGACATTCAGTAAGCTCGGTACGGAGCTCCTTGACGGTCTCCTCAAGCATTATGATTTTGCTCTCTAGTGGACAAGGAAGTCAGTCAAAGAAAATAAACGCGAGCAAACCCGGTGAACGCACGTGTACACTCATGTTGTGCACGAAGGTCGTGAACGTGGTCGACAAGTAGTTTCATGGTCTCATCGAGAGCCGCACTTTCCCCTGTAACAGGTGAAATCTCCGGTTCACTGGGGACCTGCAAACCCGTCCGTTATTCCGGACCCATCTACTGTCATATGTTGACATAGATGCACTCACATCATCACAGTAGGGCGAGGAGAGGATATCACGGAGATTCCAAAGGGTGGTCGACTTAGCACCACTGATCACGAGGTCGTAGTTTGATGAGAGGGCTATGGATAAGAAGACGTCCCCATGTTTGATGACAGGTCCGATGTGCTCTTGTGTCGTAGTGTCCCAGAAGGAAATGGATGCATTTGCAGAAACTGCAATAAATCTTCCATTGCTAGCTAAGACGATACCCTCGCAGTCGACTCTAGTGTGGATGGGCCATTCCGAGAGCACCGACCCGACAGACACATCGAGGCACTTGATCTTACCCTCGGACAACGCAAATAGACGTTTGCTATTTCGGGCCCAGGCAAGGGATTGGTTGAACGAATCCACTTCGACGACGATACCGAGACTGCGGCCGTCCTGATCATATATCCGAACAGAGTGCAGTTCGCACGTCGCAGTGGCGAGGAGGCGTCCATCAGGTGAGTATTTGACCGCCGCCACCCCATTGTCGTGTGTCAACGGACCAAGCAATCGTTCGCAAGCCGAGGCAGACCAAACGCAGGCAGTCCGGTCGTCCGATCCGGTCGCAATCCTCGTCCCGTCTGGTGACACGTCCATCGTCGTTACTGCACCGCAGGGATGTGCTTCAAACGCGTCCAATCTCGAGTGTGTCTCTGAGTCCCATATCATCACCAGACCGGTATCCATCCCACCTACGACCCACTTTCCGTCTCGTGACACTACCACGACGAGAACGCCGGCTCCTGCATTCATAGGTGACCCCACCACCCGACCATCTTCGGCTTTCCAACGTCGAATATCGCCATCGCATCCACCTCCCACGATGTTCTTCCCATCAGGGAGAAAGGCAGCGGAACATATGAAATTTGAACGCTCGAATTCAACCGTAGGGGTTGGAGGTGAAGCCATTGGTGCAAATCAGCTTGGAAAGTTGTTTCCATTAGCATGACCATCTACGTCTGTCTCTGCCTCGCACTCACCGACACCGTCCAGTAGTGTTGGAGCTAGTTGGCACCTGGATGGAATTTTCCTCGTCAGTTTGCTTTCATGGTACACTGATCACGTGCATGTAGTCCCTTCCCGTCCCGGTTTATAGTTCTACCAAGTGTAGTGGTCCAAGAACATCCTACTTTACTCGTCTCATTGTTACAGCCGTGCAATGACAATTAGGAGAACGCGGCTGACGAATAGTAATACGACTATATTATATGTAAGCGTTCGAAAAAGAGTGGAGGTGTCGCTACCAAAATGTTACGTGGGCAAAGAAACTACCAGCCTTGATCTCAGCCAATCCATGGCAAGCCCTACGGTTTCCCAAACTTGACCACCCACGTCTCCTTGCACGCCTGCATCCCAGGCAGTAGTCGCTTCTTCTCAAAGTCTTCGTCCCGCTCAAGCCCCTTGAATGCGGTAGTCTCACCCAACCAGTCGATCCTCTTTAGGCGCATGTCCTTGTCCTTCTTGTGCCTTGCCTTTGCTGCTTGCTCAATCGTCTCCTTCCTCGACTTTTCGTGTATGACAATGCCCCACTCGGAGTCCACGATAGGTTCCTGAAGCATCTTGTAGAGTCCCTCAAAGACTGCACTACACGTGATCACTGATCCAGCAGGTCCGCGGATGTCTACCATCCAGGGAAAGGCTTTCGAGATGATGCGGACTTCGTGCGTGGGCTGTGCAAACACGGGCTGGACTGCGATTTGTTGGTACGTAGAAAGGAGGATTCCGTCCGTGACTGCTTTGCGAAGGTCATAACGGATGTTCGTCGCGTCTACTGCCAGCACGGGGTTCAGGTGAGGAGTTTGAGATTGCGCGCGATCAACTGTATTCATATGCATGAGTGTGTGTGAAGAAAAAAAAAAAGGAGGTGAATGGGTAGCTGAGCGAAAAACTTACAGAAAGGCCATCCGGACGGTTTTTGATAATAGGGACCATTGTACTGAGGTGGAAGATAGACGTTAGGATTGTATGGTGTCTGGTACCAGGGATAGGGATATCTGTAGGGATCCATGTATTGCGTGAACTTGGGAGTGGGATGAGAAACGGCAGCAGTGGCTGAGAAGACGGAGGCTGAAGCTGCGCTTTATAGGCGCGAGTTTAAGCGCTCGAGATGTCAAGGGAGAGAAAAACCAAATCGATTCGACTCTGTAATCACAGCTAGCGTATCGGGCTGATAGCTGGCGCTGAGGATCCATCGACGATATCCTGAGCCGATTTGGCGACGTGGGGTTGCATTCCCGCCTCAGGCACAGCGAGTCACTTCTGCAGTCAAAGTGACGCGAATCAGAGCCAATACTGAGTTAATAAAGAAATAGGCACCATTGTCAATGCATGGATGCGATTTCTCTGGTGCACGGTTGGCCATCGCAGACAACACCGACACCTCGGATGTCTGTCCCTACACCAGAAGGATCATCTATCCATACCGCGGAAAGCATAGGTGAATCGAGCTGTGTCAAGAGACTCGACAGGGTGATGTGGCAGAACAAAGACAAGGAAGCGCGACATTCTGGTAGAGCCGGTCCGGCTCGGGGCGCTGATGGATAAGCGGAAGCGAACGCCGAGAGGCCGCCGAATTAGCAAAAGTGAGTAATCTGATTGGTCAACCGAGTTTGTCTCTGTTTATAACGTCACATGACAACGTACCTGCTTGTCGTGCGAAATTGGATTACATAACACTTGCCCAAGCTACAGAAGCCTCCCGAGTAATCTTTGTCTGTTACGTCCACCAACTACCCATGTCTTTCGCCGTCACTCTTCGTGCGCCTGTGCGCAGGGCCTTTTGCGCTACTTCTACCAGGAGGGCTGGTGCGCAAGCTCGGGCATCCTATTTCAGGGCATTCTCTACCGATGCTCCACCTCCCCCTCCAAAGCAAAATTTTGGTCTTTACGCCGGTCTAGGAGCGGTCGCGGTTGGAGGGGTTGCTTACTACCTTTTGAACTCGTCCCCCGACTCTTCTAAATCTACCGCAACCAAGTCTGCTGTGCAGGTCACTAAATTCGTTCCTGCCAAGGCGGACTACGAAAAGGTGTGTTTATTTAACCTCTTTGCTGGAGTGACCCGCTGAACCCAATTGTCTCTAGGTGTACAAACGCATCAGTGAGGAAATTGATGAGGCCGGTAGTTATGATGGTAGATATCTGCGCTATCTACTGTCTTCGTAGCTGCTTATCAGTCCCTTGCAGACGGGTCTTTTGCTCCGGTTTTGCTTCGTCTTGCATGGCACTCTGCTGGCACGTATGACAAGCATTCCAATACCGGTGGAAGGTATGTTGCGCTTTCCTTCGACCCTACTTGTGCTTATCGTACTTGTCACCAGCAACTACGCTACCATGCGTTTCGAGCCCGAGTCGTTGCATGGCGCCAACGCAGGGCTTCACGTATCCCGTAACATCATGGAGAAACTCAAGAAGGAATTCGAATGGATTTCTTACGGTGACTTGTGGACCCTTGGTGGGGTTTGTGCAGTCCAGGAGATGGGTGGCCCGAAGATCCCTTGGAGACCTGGACGTATCGATGGGCTCGCCGCGAACGCAACTCCGGATGGGCGACTTCCGGATGCATCCCAGGGTTCGTCCCACCTTCGGGACGTGAGTCTTGGTTCTTATTTTTGTTCGAACCGAGTCTGACCATGTTATCGAAATAGATTTTCTATCGCATGGGGTTTGATGACCAGGAGATCGTCGCCCTTTCTGGAGCTCATGCTGTTGGTCGCTGCCATCCTGACAGGTAAGAATACTATTGCATTCTACGTATCTTCCCCATGTGTCATGATGCGTTCATTAGATCTGGGTTTGAGGGTCCCTGGACGTTCTCCCCAGTTACATTCTCAAACGAGTACTTCAAGTTACTGTTTAATGAGACGTGCGTCTTACAAAACGTCGTCGCCCGTTTTATGGTTGACAGTCCTCTGTAGATGGGTCTGGAGGAAATGGAATGGCCCCAAGCAACTCGAGGATAAGAAGACTCGATCTCTTATGATGCTACCGTATGTGTCTGCCACAAGCTTGTACCATGATGACTGATACATGCTCCCAAGAACGGACTACGTTCTCACTCAGGACAAGAGCTTCAAAAAGTGGGCAAAGGCGTACGCTGACGATGAACAGCTATGGTTCAAAGAGTACGTCCCAGCATCTCCAATCGCCATCTAACGTCGCTCATGCATTTGCACCTCTAGTTTCTCCGCTGCGTTCTCCAAACTCCTCGAGCTCGGTGTGCCTTCCAATCAGTTCCAGTCCTCGGAGCCTTGGTTCATGGGTAGCGCGTGAAAAGGAAGGTGCAATGTTGTGGTTGTGTAGACGAGTGCTCGTCCCCTTGGCTACATGGATATGTTGCTGATACCATGACGCCTTCTGTTTCGGGGAGCGGAAGTAGACTCGTATGCTCTATCTCTTAGAAATGTATCTTTCTTTCATGCGTTCCTCTCCAAGGTGCGAACCTCATCTTCAATTGCGCTTCTGGATCCGTTCAGGGAGCACTGGTCAGCCAGCGTTGATCGATGCGCTTCCAAGGCCAGGGGTACAAGGACTCGCGGTCGTCCCCACAAACTCGTGTTATGACCTCAACCTGGATCCCTCGAGTTCCAACAAACCCGTCCCACAATTCATGAGGGCCTTTCCTTAACATGGCGAGCCCTCGGCGGTCATTTGGTAGACGAAAACATGTACACCATCGTTGTCAAGGCTCTTTGGCGACCCAGCCTGCGACAGCCGACGTCGTTGTGGGTCTTGTCATGCCGTTCTAGACAAGCGTGCGAGTGAGTGAAGAGTTTGCAGTTCACACATGTAGTACGGCCGCCGTAGGTGGGTGGGTGGGAAAAGGCCAAGGGGGTAGTCGAGAAGACGAAGTAAGGGCATGATGCTACGCGTGGGTTCAAGCCATCAGTGCAGTGACGATGAACGAGCCTGGTTTGTTTTACGGCTTGATGTTGGTTGACAAGGACCTTCAAAGCTTTGATGCCAAAAGCTTACTGTAACCTCGATGAAGCACTCGAGTGTTCCCTAATGACTTGACCAAGTCCATGTGTACTGGGACAATGATATCTATCCTCTCTCCCGTCCGATCATCAGGGTTTGAACACTCACAACTGCCATTCCGCACGCTGGACCACTTCTCCGCCACGCCTTGGGTTAAGCACGTCTTCTCATTTTCATGAAATCCGTCCAGCAACCTGATACAAGAACTTCCACCCCAGTGCATGCTTTGTTCGTCGGCATGTGTTCGAGCAAATGGGTCAGCAAGCTTGGCGATTTGTAGAGATCATCAAGGAGACTCTGCACCCTTCATCCCTAGGGTAGGGCACGGATGCGCTAGACGCTGCGGGTACGGGTCTGCGGGTGCCACGGGTACGGGTACGGTGTGAGGAATGACAGACCCGTGGTAACACCGTACCCGTATGCACGGTGTTACCACGGGTCTGACCGTCTCCGTGGTTGGACATCGATCAGGGCTTGCTCGTCTTGCCTACTTCTAGTCCTTCATTGATTATAAATACATACTGGCCTGTTTCCACTGCTGAAAATCTCACGCGAAAGGAGTGGCTCGACAAGTACAAGACCAGGCCTCCCCGCCAGATGCCGCTGATAATTTTGCAACCAACAACGTATGTATTTGTTCGATTGTAGTGGTGTTCATTTTACCTGTACTGTACTGACTCTGGGTACATGGCAGTGTGGTCAACCCACAGCGGATGACTTTCGGGACATTTCTCTAGAGGTGCTGCTTGCATATCAGATGAGCTTTCAAGACTCGCTACAATAGCCAGTGGAGAAGGTATATGACCTTATGAAGTGGTGGGTGGACAACTGCAACAGCTATCGGGACCTGCATCGGATGGCTCTCGAGCACTTACCTGGTAAGTGCTCTGGCTGAAGTCTGAGATGTATCACTCGATACCAGCGCCACGCTCTAATGGCGACTTCAACGGCAGTAGAGCGAGTGTTTCACAAGGTCGACAACTCCTCCACCTCACACAAAACCATCTCTCCGTCATCAACACAGGTCTTTCTTTACTCAGATTCGTGGCTGTGGTGCGCGCTGATCACAGTCCCTAATCTAGTTGACACTGTGAAGGCAGAAGATAGTGGAGACTGTGTAGATATGATGGCAATACTAGCTGTTTGATGTACCTACTATCGTGCAGGGACCCGCGGGTACACAAACATACCGCGGGTCATACGGGTGACACCGTACCCGTACCGTGACGGGTCGCGGTGTCTGCGGGTACGGGTACGCGACCCGTCATCAGACCCGTGCCCAACCCTATTCATCCCATAATATCCCGAACGGGGCTTCGCGATATGAAGCTTTCCTCTCTCAATCAATTAATCAATATAACCACGCGCCTGATTTCGCGTCATGCTCGCATCCTCTCACGACCACTTGGCAGAGAATGTCCGGCAGTCGTTATCGTCACACAAATACTGCATACGAAGCGTGCTTGATATACTGTATGGTGGGTGCGCTCACGGCGGTGATGAATTGAATTGGTGCTGATGATCCAAGAGACGTCACAGGAATCGGTAGTTATGTTGGTGAGGGTGCAAAGACCCTGTCTTCTATGCAGGATGAAGGTTCAAAGCCAAGGATCTCGTCCGTCAGCGGTAGGTGCGATGCTACCGAATGGGGTGAAAGAGGGAAAGGACTGAAGAAATTTGGAATAGGACAAACGACTAGTTCACTGCAAGAGTCGATGGCGTGGGTATGCACAGGTTCTACTTCATCCTACAGTAAATCTGCACTGGATTTGGGATGGAGTAGAACCTGTGCATCGTTGCCTTTTTGGACCTCGCCCGCGCGCTCGCCCAATGCCCCAGTGTTTTCTCAACTACCACACCGAATCAAGCCCATTGAACTCGCATGGATCCAAAAGGTACGTACCTCTTTCTGTGGGTGCGGAGAGAGGTGAAATGATGTCGACCAGTTGAAGAGTTGCGTTCACGAGCAGAATTCCTTGCCTCCAGGTTTCAGCAAGGAGGCGGGACCGATTATGTTGATGAAGCGATTGTCCTTGATCGTGAAGCGCTGGGACTTTGCCCACCCGGACACCCCGATCGATCGGTTTCGTTGGTTTTGCTTGCAATTCATCTCTGTGATCGTTACGAGCATGTCGGGGGGATGGTGGGCCTCGAGGAGGCCATTACCCTCGAACGAGAAGCGCTGGAACTTCGCCCGCCAGGTCATCCGGATCGGTGGGCATCCTTGAACGACCTTGCGCGTTTTCTCTCCCCTCGGTACAGCCAGCTCGGAGAAACGGAGGATCTCAATGAGGCCATCATCCTCGGCCGAGATGCACTGGCGCTTTGTCCACAGGGGCACCCAGGTCGACCGTCGTCCTTGGACAACCTTGGAATTTATCTCTGTGCTCGGTATAATCGGTCTGGGGCAAGGGAGGACCTGGATGAGGCCATTGTCCTTGGCCGAGATGCACTGGTACTTTGCCCGCTGGGCCACCCGGATCGATCGTGGCCCTTGAATAATCTTGCAGCTTACCTCTCCACTCGGTATAACCAACTTGGAGCAGTGGAGGATCTCAATGAAGCAATTGTTCTCGGCCGAGATGCACTGGCCCTTCGTCCACCAGGGCACCTGAAAAGGTCAACAACCTTGGACACCCTCGCAACCTGCCTCTCCGCTCAGTACAAGCAGTTTGGCGCAACAGCAGACCTCAATGAGGCCATTCTCCTCAACCGAGAAGCACTGGAACTTCGCCCGCTGGGGCACCCAAATCGATCGTCATTCTTGGACAACCTTGCATATTGTCTCTTCACTCGGTACAACCAGTTGGGAGCAGTGGAAGACTTGAATGAGGCCATTATCATTGGCCGAGATGCACTTGCACTTTGCCCGCTTGGACACCCGAATCGACCAATATGCCTGAACAACCTCAAGGGTTATCTCTCCAGTCGATATGACAAGTTTGGAAAAGTAGAGGACCTCAATGAGGCCACTGCCCTTAGCCAGGAAGCAGACACCAATACAGTAGGCATTAGTCATTCTGTCACCAGATGATTTGCACTGACTTGATTGTGTATGTAAAATAGGAAGTTCTGAAGACACCCAGCCTTGAATCCAAGACACACAGTAAAGAAGGTGATAGTGATCTCCTTGATGTATGAGTTCATTCAATTCCCTCTCATAGCAAGTTCTCATGATCATATAGGATGAGGTCCCATTGAGTGTGCCTGCTCCTGAATTCAACTTTGAAGAGGTTGGTGATCACACCATTTTTTCATGCTTGTGTGTTGATGCTGCTCGAGCCACCATCCCCAGTCTCCTCTGCCAATCACCGGGAGAATGAGACACTGCCACTAGACCCATCTCAAGGTCTCTCGATATTTAAAAAACTGCTACAGAGGAAGGGTAAAGAGGATCTGGCTTCAGAGTCACATAAGTCTGGTCGACATTTTGGGAGGTTGCACCAGCCAGCCAATTGTCAATATCCTTCCCCCTCCCCGGCGGGAGTCAATGTCACACATGGAGGATATTCAAGAATGGCTGCCGCTGAACGCGTTCCAGTGAGTGCTCTTTCCCGAACGATGATCAGCCATGTGTCTGATTTATCATAGCGAACGAGCTCAGGAACCCCCAGATGGCGAAGGGTTCGTTACACTTCGGATTTGTATGCAGGGACTCATCATACTGTGCAGCATCCCAAGCCTGCTGCTACCAACCAACCAGCCGAAGGTGCTTCCAGTAGTGGACAGGGTACTGCAGATCGAAGTACAGCAGACGTGGTATGTATTTCATTCTGGTGATGTGGACCTCGTCATGGTCATTCACGTCCTATTAGGCGCAACAAGCGACCGGTGCATCTCAAACATCGGCCGGGAGGGTTCATCTAACGGTGCGCGTGATCATTTTGACGTACACTGTTATGCTTAATGTGGATCAGCATCAGGCAGGATCTGAGGATGCTATCCTTGCAATCAGGTTTCCGGCGTGGTTAGCATGTATTCGCCCAGGCGCACATGATGAAACGGGTTGACCTCGGTGGCGTAGTCAAACATGCGATGAATCGCGAATGCGTACAAATCTTTTAGTCCGTGTCAAGTATTCCTCATGAGCCCTTTAATGATCAAGTTCGCTGGGTTACTCGCCCAAAGGACAATGTCTAGATGCACACGGAAGTTGGGACTGGAGGTCGATGTCTGGCTAGAACTTGATGGGCGATTGCGGACGCATGAACTTGCAGCACTGCGCTGTCTATCTGGTCCTCAACAATGCATCCAACTGTATGTTCTTTGTTTGCATAAGGAAGTGACGGGTGTGTAGTGCTAGAGAAAAGCAAGAGAACTAATGAAATCACGCGAGAGGAAAGACTTGTATAATTGAGCCAGACAAAAGAGTGTCCGAAAACAACACTCAGAATGCGACAGTATCACGAATCAAAGGGAAGTGGAAAAGGAAAAATTAGATTCAGTTAGAGAGAAAGGCGACTAAATGAGACAAATCAACGAGAAATAAAAAAGGGGTGTAAAATAGCGCTGTGAGAGAGACTAGAGAGATTGGATTTGTTAAAGGAGTAACCGCTGAGTGTCGCTGTCGTGAAAATGAGCGGTGTCGGGCCACTGCAAGTCTTAAATCGAAGAGAATGAGCAGGGAGGACGAAGTAAGATTTGCACAAGGTGAAGATCAGACATACCGGCTGCTTTCGCAAGGTCACCTTTGAGTCAGCAATCAAAAGCGGGAAAAAGCCAGAGGAAGTCGACAGATCGAAGTAATGGACTGCCTGCCATGGAGGGAGCGAGAGGTCGAGACCGCAGAGTGCGGGCTATTAATGATGCCATCCCGAGTTGCTCTTGCGCCCACGTTTGATGTTGGGTGAGATGCTGATCCACTCGAATCTTGATCTCATACTGGATCCCAGGCCAAGCTTGTAATGTCCTCGTTCGTCTCTCACTGCAATTTCCCCTCCGCCAGCTCCCCAAACAATGCGTTCTTGTCCAACACTGTCCCCATACCGTCATTCCTAAGGAGACGTCGACGCCGAGCGTGTACTGCAGCACCCCTTCATATTCTATCCCACGTATCTGTTGAAGTGATCGGATCATAGATGGGGGTTCGACCCGAGGATCGTACGAATCATTATTGACGCCGCTGCGAGCGTGTTACGAGCAATTTAGTTACAAAAACGTTCACTCACATGGTAGAACGAAACCTACCTATAACTTCATGCTGACAGAGTTGGAGAGATTCAAGACCGTCTCGTGCGAGTAGGTCGGGATAGGCGGGTCCCGAGTCTCCCAGCGGTTTGAATCGAGGATTCAAGGGGCAGAAGAGCTGCATTTCCGGTGTCAAGTGGTTAGGTTTACGGTCTCTTTCTGCTGAAGTTAGTGAAAGAATGGGCTTACTTATTACTTACTAGTTGGCTCTACAAAATGCGCATGTGTTTGGTGCTGGCATACGAGGAAGGAGTGGTTTCGAGTTGGGAGCCATGTTCGGCTTAGCCCCACTGTCTGTGTCTGCCTTCACTAACAGTGGTTACACCGCTGATGTCCTTCACGCGTCGTCGTCTGCCCATGGTGCGCAATATTCTACCCTGGGAAATGGTACATCTTTCTGTCATATCCCTCCTCTTTCTCTGATCCATCCAACCGCCCAGGATTTTCGGAACATTCAGATCATGAACGGGTTAACAACCTTACTGGTTCATAGAGAAAATCGAGGACCGAGTATGTCATAACACCCGAACGGGGCTCAATGTCAAAGTTTCCTCCCCGGTGGACCGATTGATATCACTGCACCCGCTTTAGTGTCACGCCGTGCTCCCTCACGGCCGCTCAGGGGAAAATATAAGTTGAAGTCATTCCCGCCTATACGAGGACCATGTCATCCGTCACAACAGAATTGGTATCCCTCAGATGCAGAGGAAGCGATAGACATTCAAAGTATGGTATGTACACACTTGCGCGTTCATCGCTGGAGGACGCTCACTTCCTTAAAGGCTAACAATCTCGTCCGTCGGTGATAGGTGTAATGTTGTCGAATGGGATTAAAGAGGGAGAGGGCCGAAGAGATTTGGAACGAACGAACGGCCTTCAACACGCAAATCTCATGCAGACCCTAGTGCAGTTTTTTGGGGGAGGTAGAACCTGGTATCGTTGCCTTTTTGGTCCTCCCCTTGCACGCCCGGTGCACGAGTGATTTCCCAAGCTACCACATTGAGTCAAGCTCGTTAGCTTACATGGATCCAAGAAGTACGCACGCCTCTCTATGGATGTGGAGAGCGGTGAAATGATATGCCTACCAGTTGAGGAGTTGCATTCACGGGCAAAGTCCCTTGCTGCCGAGTTCCAGCAAGTAGGCGAGATTCGTTACATTGACGAGGCGATTGTCCTCGACCGCGAAGCGCTGGGACTCCGCCCACCCGGGCACCCTAACCGATCCATTTCATTGATTTGGCTTGCAATTCATCTCATCGATCGTTACAACCAGGTCGGGGGGATGACGGGCCTCGAGGAGGCCATTACCCTCGAACGAGAAGCGCTGGAACTTCGTCCGCTAGGTCATCCGGATCGGTCGGCATCCTTGAACGACCTTGCGCTTTTTCTCTCCACTCGGTACAACCAGCGCGGAGCAATGGAGGATCTCAATGAGGCCATCATCCTCGGCCGAGATGCACTGGCGCTTTGTCCACAGGGGCACCCGGATCGATCGTCATCCTTGGACAACCTTGGAATTTATCTCTCTACTCGGTATGACCGGTTTGGGGCAAGGGAGGACCTGGATGAGGCCATTGTCTGTGGACGAGATGCACTGGCACTTTGCCACATGGGGAACCCGGATCGATCCTGGCCCTTGAACAACCTTGCAGCTCATCTCTTCGCCCGATACAAGTCACTTGGAGCAGTGGAGGATCTCGATGAGGCAATCGTCCTTGGCCAAGATGCGCTAGTCCTTCGTCCACCAGGGCACCTGAAAAGGTCAGTGACCTTGTACACCATTGCATGCTGTCTCTCCGCTCGGTACAAGCAGTCCGGCGCAATGGCAGACCTAAACGAGGCCATTGTCCTCAACCGAGAAGCACTGGAACTTCGCCCGCCAGGGCACCCGGATCGATCATCGCCCTTGAACAACCTTGGAACTGATCTCTTCACTCGGTACAACCAGCTCAGGGCAGTGGGGGACTTGGATGAGGCCATTATCATTGGCCGAGATGCACTCGCACTTTGCCCGCTTGGACACCCAAATCAACTAATATCTCTGAGCAACCTCGAGACTTATCTCTTCAGTCGATATGACAATTTTGGCAACTTAGAGGACCTCAATGAGATCACTGCCCTTGGCCGTGAAGCAAACCCTAGTCCAGTAAGCATTGGTTATTTCAGAAGATTCACACTGACCTCATTATGTATGTAAAACAGGACGTTTCTAAGACATCCAGCCTGCTCGAGTCTGAAAGATACAGCAAAGAAGGTGATAGTGATCTCGGTGTATGAGTTCATTCGATTCCCTCTCATAACAGG